>MU227366.1:3217133-3252706 GCA_018584345.1 Thuja plicata
CCTCCTACTTGCACTCTTCACTTGGGGGAAAGTTCCTTCCATGTCATCTTCTCCATCATATCTTACATCTAGCTAGTCCGTGAGCATCCATGTTCCTTCTGGTGATCTTGACAAGGTTGAGCCTATCTATGAACACATCATGTATCCTGACATTCATTATCCTTTCCATTAGCCTATTCACCTGCTCTCATCCATGATACCCTATCATGAACTTGCTTATCCCAAGCCCATCCTTCCTATCTTTGAGCATTCCTACCATAATCCCAACACATTCACTTATACCTTCATCACCCTTTATCCCGATTGCGCTATCATAGCTATATCCTATCCTATCCAGCATTAACCCCTTGGTCTTGATCAAAACTGGAAAAACAAGTTCTTATCAGTCTCTTGACATGTCCACTCTTTTGGACCACATAATTTTCATGACATATGGTCATTATCCTATATGCTATCCAGCACTGCTCCCTGAGCCTACATTGCTATATTCATTTTTTCCTAGCTTGGGTAATCTTGAGGAGACTGTCCTTGAAGGTAGCATTCACCCTCTTCATCCATCATTGTCTTTTCACCCCATCCATCAGTTTTCTCATCCATCTGTAATGTCCTCTACCTTGTTAGACATTGGGGGAAAACCAATGTGATCTTGCTTGAGATAAGGTAATCTCTAAAAAATCTAAAAATTTGAAAAATGATCCTGAAAAAAATCTAAAAAAGTGAAAAATGATCCTGAAAAAAATCTAAAAATTGGAAAAAGTCCTAAAAAAATGATCATCTTGGTGAAAACCTAGCAATAGGCACCTTGATGTATCAATAAAAAAAAAATAAAAAACATCAAAAATACAAAAAAAAAATTTGAAAAAAGGATGGCGACAGAGGCATGCTTACTAGGTTTTCAATGATCACCTAAATCAATAAAGACCCCATCGCTTGGGGCATCTCAGCTTCATCACATCAAATCAAGTTGAGATTATCATAAATCAAGAGCAACTCAATCAATTGTCTTATATAGTGATGGATACACTCAAAACCAGAAAGATCAGTCTTAGATGAGCTATTCATTATTGAAACCAGGCACATTGATCAAATTGGCTTCATCACTTGAAATCAAGTCAATTTCTGCTAGTAACATCTCTGCCAAGAAGGTGAAACCCTAGTAAACAGACACCTCTTGTACTCAGTGCTCCATCTATTATTGCTCAATCCTTTGCTTTAGTTTGTACATATCTTTTAGTCACTTTCGTGACCCTCTGGTTCTTTTAAGAACCCTCCTGGCTTGAAACCGATCCAGAGTCATAACCTGGGGGCAATCAAATCAGATTTGTCCTCACAGTATGAGTCAATTCAGTTATCATCATTTGCTACTTGGGGCATGGGTCCCCAATTTGGTCACATCTTTGGCTTACACCAGAGTTAGTAATCTTGTCATTTCTGAAGGACAACTCGCTACTGACATAAACAGGTGTTTCTCAACACCATAATCAATAGTGTTTCTTAACACTACCTTTGGACACATCTATGTTTCTTAACACACATTGGATATCGCAAACATAAACAACAGATCAATAGCAATCAAACATAAAGCACTCACAAGCACAACGGTGTTTCTCAACACCCTATCCCTATACACATTTGAAAATATTGAAACTGGATGAAGTATGCTGAACTTCTATTTGTATGATGTCTATTCTCATTGATTTTGCTAATATTTTCTTTGTCTACTGCTTGTTGGTGTGATCCCGATGATCCAACAATGTCAAATAATCAGGGTGTATATGGTAAGAGCTCCTGCCTTAAGGCAGAAAAGCCTCACATCCCTCGATCCTCTTTATTTGTACACCAAGGTGAGGTCGGAACTATCTCCTTGTTTGTTATTTATCTGTTTGTTTACACAAGTGTGCACTCATGGTTATCTTGGCTTTGAATGCCTCGATACTGGTGTACTCTTGCACTATCAAAACCAGAAACAACGTTCAGGTCATCTCGACTGTTGTGCCTCGATGCTTACATTAGTTTCCCATATCTTATCCGATGAAAGTCATATTCATATTCTTATGGTTGTAGTGGCACTAGTAAGGATTGTATCGACTCTGATGTTCCAAAAATGCTCAATGATGAAAATTTTCAATGCTAAAGCTCAGTGACTACACCTTAGGTTGCATTCGTTGCATTCATGTTAGTCTGCATCTGCATCTGCATAGTGTTAAAATCAGCATAATAACTTTATCTCTCTCCAATGTGAAGGATCTGCGATTCTAATCGATCAATCTTCTCATCGTCAAGCGGTCATGACACCCCTTGCTCGATCAACTATCCTGATTCTATTTTCAGGATCGAAATCAAAATTTGAATTTGACCACTTACACAACCAATAGAAATCTCTCATGCTTTTCTTCTAATCAATCCATGTATCTTACTTTTGGTCAATCTTGGTCAACATGACCTCCCATCAAGTACAGATTATGTCCTAACCATGTGGGACCTCTTTCTAATCAGATCAATTTCTTCCTAAATTGTCTAATCAATCAGATTGCTTCTCATCACTGGGGCACCTAGCCATATTTTGATTTTGCTCCCAAGGGGGCAGGATCAGGACATCAACATTCTAGTGATTACATCTTCAATCAAAACCCCATCACTTGGGGCATCTCAGCTTCATCGCATCAAATCAAGTTGAGATCATCTTAAATCAAAGGCAACCTAATCAATAATCTTATACAGTGGTGACTACACTCGAAACCAGACAAGATCGGTCTTATACGGGCTATTCATCATTAAAACCAGATACATTGATTAAATTGTCTTCATCGCTTCAAATCAGGTCAATTTGCTTGCTAATCAAATCTCTTAATGGTAATCAGTTTCATCGCTTCAAATCAAACTGAGCATTTTGTTTTATATCGATCTTTGTCCAATCAAGCTCAAAGTCGGTCTTCTTCTTCAAAAGAATGGTTTCATCACTTCAAATCAAACTATTATTGATCTCATTAGTAACAGTTCTTTGAATCAATGCGCTGATCACACATCAATTCAAAGAGGGGCAAATGTAATCACCTAAAAATGGTCACATAAACCCTAGACCCCCAATCTCAACAATTAATCAAGAAACCCTAATCTTGATATTCTAAGTCCTAAATCAAACAGGCAATTCATCACATTCAACCTGATCTGACCTAAACCCTAGGTCCTAATCGATCATCTTACTTGATTAATTAATTAATTCCTAAAATCACATTACATTGGCAAATAAACCTTATACTATTATTTAATTAATATTATGATATATTAATTAAATAAAAATCACAAAATTGTCAATTAAATAAAAAAGGAATTAAATTAATTATAAAAACATAAATGTGCATCCAAAATCAATTAAGGTATTAAAAATTCATATGACACCATCAAATCCAGTTAACTGATTTATCAAAATGGAAACAATTCAGTTCCACTCAGTTAACTGATTCTCCACTATTTATCATTTTGGAAACATTTCAGTTAACTGAAAATTGAATATGGAAGTTTCCAAAAAGACTGACTAGTTAGTTCAGTCAATTGACTCTCTCGACCAATCACATCGCTTGCACATGGATTGTGCTTCTTCAATCGAATTTGAGCCACTCTTTTATTTTGATCTCAACCGTCGATTCGAGAGAGATTTCTATAAAAGAGAAACTATTTTCCTTCACAAAGGATCCCAAAAAATTTATTATCATTATTATGTTGTAATTTGCATTCAATCATTTATCATTTTAGCTTTCAACTTGATTAGCATTTGGTTTACTTTTATGCAATCATGCAAATCTAATCATAGAGCACACTTCCATTTGGTGTATTAAAATTAATCCATCACACTTCAATTGGTGCCTAAAAATTGAATTTAATTATCTTGGGTTAACATCAAATTTGCACTCATTTAGATTAATAAGAGCATTTTACTTTCAGCATATAGATTAAATCCTTCGTTTAGGTCTTCGGTGTAGTCACTGAGCTTGCAATGACCTAAGAGCAAGCTCATACTCCTGCCTTCTAGAAGGCAACAGGTCGACTCTTTCAGACATGCAGGGTGAATGAATAGATATTCATTCCTGTATGCAGCTGAAGAACAATGACCATGTTGAAGTGTTCTACTAAATTAGAGGCCCACAATTAGCTATCACACTATGAACTTCTCAAAACCATCTTAGTAAGGCTTAGGTGCTCTATGGATTTTCATTAACCTTTCATATTGGAGGTTGCAGATACTAACGGTGTCTTATAGGATCTCCACATCGAGGACTTGGTTATATCCTTTTTACCTTACAATATTTTCTTACTTTAGCTTACATATTCACATAGTGTCATACCTAATATAAAGTGGGGGCTAAATGTATTGTCTAAAAATGGAAGCACTTCCATTTTGGTAGGTTTAGCACCCTCTTTTAGTACATTTTCATATTAGATTTGCATTTAGGATGCACATGCACTTGATTATGCATTTCTAGGTGAAAATAGGGTTAGGATCCTTTGGGTCCTCCTTAATCTCCCTTTATGTGATTCCATTTTTGGGTAGAGCATATGTATTGGCTCTCCTAAATCTTCATCATACTTACTCTTTTTCCTCTGTGCCTCTATCCAACATACTGGTGTGTTTTCTCACCTTCTTGGGTCCCCGGTTGACCTGGGAATCCTATAGATTTCCCAAGGAGACCAACCTAAAGCCTCAGTTCTGGGTTGAGGTTGATTCTGACCTAGGTCAAAATTGAGGTCGACATTGACCTAGGTCAAGGTTGAGGTCATCCTTTACCTAGGTCAAGGTTGAGGTCGACCTTGACCTCTGTCAGGTGGTGGTCCCCACTTCAAATTTGGAGCCTATCGGGGTTCTAAAACTTAAAATAGGTCCCCGGGTTCGTATGCGGAAGTGTTTTCCCCGATATTCAGATTAATACATCCCCCCTTGGTTGGTGACTATAATTGGACCATAATTCAAGGTGAAATTTGAATTTGGGTCCCTTGCATTGCCCTAGGAGGTCTATATTGAGATCTCTATATAAACACTCTCTTTTGCCTTCATTTGGACATGAAAAAGAATCGTAAGATGATATGATGCAATTACGATCATGACATGATGATGATGCACGAAATAAAGAGGATGATATAGAAGAACAAGACATGATGATGTATTAAGACATATAGACACTTTTGTGGACAAGCCATTGTGGATTTTCTTTGGAGCAAGAGAGAATTTTTCCTTCCTTCCTTCTTGGATCTGCCATTTTCAACCTCCAAGAATTCAAAAGATATTATCATGGGGTAGCAACTACGAATTGTGAGTTTGGTAGGAATACTTTAGCCTTGGGGGATTGGTATGCTTTCTTTATCACATTTAAATCTATGCATTGCTTTCTCATTTTCAATTCATGTTAGGGTTTTAATCTAGAGGATTAGATCTTGGCATTACACATTCAAAGATCTTTTCAAGAGAAAAACACACACATACATTCTACTATATTTGGCTATTCGTGGAGGTGGAGATCACCAAAATGGGGGTTTGACTAAGGAAAAACCCTATATAGCCACCCCAAAACCCCTCTTTTTTAGATATTTTTAGGTGCTATTTCAGGAATTACAAGTTCTGGAACAGTGGAACAGAGCACAGATCTGGATACCCTTTTTGACAAACTTTTCGGATCCGAAAATAGAATTCCTGTCGGAGACTTTTTAGGTTGATTTTTCCCTAGGTCAGAATCAGAAATTTTGGGTCAGTGGTGACATTGAATTGAGGGTACAAATTAGAACTCTATCAGAATGAAAAAAAATTCTGGGTTTTCATCAACTCTGCATTTCCATTCTAGATCCAATCTCAGATTTTCCAGAAACTCAACACAGTCTTCAGAATATGGCATTTTCCAATCTGCTATGATGTGAGGTAGGTATTTTACTCCATTAATCTTTTCTTTCAATTCCAATTCTATGTCCATTATCAAATACAAATTAAATGTAAATGGTTAAATTATGGCATTGGTCTCTTTTATATATGAATCTCTATTATGCAAACTCTATCTAGGAGGCCATCCACATTTTCTTCTTTACAGTAACAAACATCTATTATGGGTTAAAGATCTGGAACAATTTTTTTTTATGTGGTCGGTAATTGAAGAGTTATGTATACATCAAGTAACATTGAGCACTGAGTAAATATAGTGTATACAGAGCACTGTGTTAACTGAGCTAGGGATCATCGACACATCACGGTATTGACCAATCAATAAAAAGAAACTAAAGACTGACTAAAATAACGAGTTAGAAAATTTATGATTCTGAGGTAATTGATAAGGTCTTTTATGATGATCAAATGACTATGAAAATTCAAGGATGATCGAACAAAGAAGATTGAAACGTGTTTTTGACACAAGTGTCGAGGAAGGTTTAAGCGGAAAAATCAATGATGGAGATTAAGCAAAAAAATCTAAAGGATGGAAATTAAATGTGTTATGATGTCTATATAAGAGACAAGAGATTAATTATGAATCATACATGATGCACACACATGCTAAATTAATGCATGACTGATCAAACTGGTTGAAGACAAAACAAAGCAAATCTGTAGACAACACTGAGCGACAAAGGAAAGAGCATTTACCGAGTAGAAAAGAGTATGAAGAATTAGAGGAAATGAAGTGAACAAATTGATCAGAGGTATTATTATACTTAGCATAGTTCTGAAAATCTAGAAATAGAGTTGTATTTGAATAAGATCATTACTGTATCAGTTTAACCATTGTTATAGATAAATATCTTAATCGAGTAGGACTTGAAAGTCTTTATTATGGCATTCAAATGAATGTTGAGTGTTTTCTTGTTGACCCCATAGTGAATGATTGGCCAAGGGAGAACTTTTAGTGATAAATCCTCTAGCTAGGTCACATTTAACAATGTGCATTGTAACCTTTAACAGTGTTGGCTCTTAACCGAGCTCACTTTAGAAGAGTGAAATATTTTGGGTTATCGGTCCCAGGTGGTTTTTCCTTTAGCAGGGTTTCCATGTTAAAAATATATGTGTTAATGTGTATGGTTGTTTTGGATTATTATTTTAATTTACACCTTACTTTATCTACATAAATTGATGATCACAGTAATTGTTTTATTGCTACTCGGTAGATGAGTTGATGAGTTTGAAGATAAGTTTGATATCATAGTTTATATTTCACCGAGTTGAGTTATATGTTTGAAATTGTTTTTATATACATCTGGGAGAATTTGGGACTGTAGGATAACTGGAGCTAACTGATTCACCCCCCTCTTAGTTATCTAACAATTGGTATAAGATCATAGAGTGTTTAGAAGGAAAATTTTAAAGGACATAAGCTAAATATCACAAGATATATAAGAGAGATGCACTTAAGATGAACAAGGACAACTTCTCAACATGGAAGAGAAGAATGAGACTATACCTGTTAGAGATTGGAGATGATATAATGCTATACCTAGATATACTGAATTCATCTTACCTACTAGACCTTTGACTATTAATCAGATGAGAGAGAAATATGAACACAATACTATGATGGTAGAACTTTCTTCTTCACTATCTGATGCTGAATTTGATGATGTCAAGACATGTACATCAACCAAGCATATGTGGGAAAAGATTACACTAGTTTATGGAGGAGATGCAAATGTGAAAAGAGCTAAAGTTGAAAGTCACCGAGGAAAATTTGATGACATGAGAATTAAAGAAGGAGAAAACATAACACAGTACAACAACCGAATCAAGGAGGTTGTGAATGCTATTCATGGAGCAGGTGGAATTATTGATGAAGACACTATTGTAAGTAAGATTCTTAGAACTTTGTTTCCTCTTTACTCTATTAGAGTCTCTGCAATACATGAAATGAGAGTAGCACCTGGAAACTATATTATAGTTGATAGTCTAATTGGTAGACTGATTTCATTTGAGTTGAACAATTTTGACAATAGTGTTGTTCCTACTGTTGAATCTGCATTTATGTCCTCTCTGGAAATTAGTAAATCTGGTAACAAACACATGATAATAAATGACAGTGATAGTGATACTGATGATAAAGAACTTGATGAACTTGAAGCATTAATGGATAGAAGATTACATAAAGGTAAAGGAAGGCATAGAGGTAAACTACCTTTGATATGATTTAATTGTAAAGAAATTGGAAACTTTGCTGCCAGATGCCCTAATAGAAAAAGTGATGAAAGAAATGAAAGATCCAATGACATAAAGGATGATCGAGAATATAGAAGCAACCGACAGTATGATAGAAGTTGTAACTGAGATTACAAAGACAAAGGCAAGAAGTCATGTTACATTGCTGAAGATAAAGATAAAGACATTGACACCGACACTGATGAAGACATTGAGACAATATTTGTAGCTTTCAAAGAAGATTAAAAAGAAGATGAAAGGTATGTTGAAACAACACTTATTTCTAAAGTTAGAAAGCATGACATTTGGGTTATTGATAGTGGTTGCACACATCACATGATTGGAGATAAAGAAAATTTTGAATTTCTTGAGCATTATAATGGTGGATCTGTTAGAATGGGAAATGGTATTGTCAAGTGAAAGGAAAAGAGACTATATTGCTGAACAATAAGATCAAATGTGAGAATGAATATTGGGTGAAAGGACTTAATTATAATCTATTGAGTGTTTCATAGTTGAATAACACAGGTCACCGAGTTGCATTTGAAAATAGAAAAGCTAGAATGTATGATGAAATAGGAAAGGTGATCGACACTGGAGAATAATCAAAAGGTAATCTATTTTATCTTGACACTGCTGAAACTACTTGTTTGATGGCTAGGAATGAAGATGTATGGTTGTGGCATAAGAGGTTATGTCATGTAAATTTTGAAAAAACATGGTTAGGATCAGTAATAAAAGAAAAGTAAGAGGGTTACCAAGCATGTCTAAACCTGACCATGTCATGTGCAAGAATTGTCAAATGGGAAAAATGTTGAAATCTAGTTTTAAGAGCAAAAATTTCTCATCTAATGATATTTTGGAATTATTTCACACAAATTTATGTGGACCAATGAGAACATAGAGTTATTATGGTGACATATACTTTATTTTATTTGTTGACGACTACTCTAGAATGATGATTGTCATGTTCTTAAAAGAAAAATTTGAAGCATTTAAGATGTTCAAATGGTACAATGCTAAAGTGGAAAAAGAAAATGGTAAAGAACTAAAATGTTTAAGATCTAACAGAGGGGTATAATTTATTTTTGATTATTTCACTAAATTTTGTGATGAGTATGGAATTAAGAGACAAGTTTCTGCACCGAGAACACCGCAACAGAAAGAGATTGCTGAAAGAAGAAATAGATCAATTATGGATTGTGCTAGAACACTGATGATTGAAAAGAATGTTGCACAAGTATACTAGAGGGAAGCTATTAGTAATGATGTATACACATCAAACTGAGTACAACTAAATAAAGATACAAACAAGGCACCTTATGAATTATGGTATGGTTATACACCTAATGTGAGTTACTTTAGAATATTTGGAAGTTGACGCTATATTCTGAAAGATGATAGAAATGGGAAATTTGACTCAAAAGGTGATGAAGGAATATTTCTAGGATATTCTACTAAGAGAAAAGCTTATAAATGTTTGAACAAGTCTTCTAACAAGATCATTGAAAATGCAAATGTAAGAGTTGATGAATTTGCTGAGAAGATTGATGAGGAAAGAAAAAAAGAACCAAAAGACCATAGTAGATTTGTTTGCATTGAAGAACCTAAAACTTTGCCTGAGAAATTGCCTAACATTACTGAGCAACATGGTAATGTTACCAAGCATTAGGATGCACCAACCGAGAATCAGGAAGATGTTGCAACTGAAGATCATGACCATATACCAACTAGAGAACACATTGAAGAACAAAGAACTGAACCTCCACTTGCAAAATATATACAAAGACATCATCCACATAATCAAATTATTAGAGATAGAAGAGATGGCATGATGACATGAAGTAAGTTTAATGACAACACATGTTTGATTTGTGAATTTGAACCTAAAACTGTTAAATATGCACTTGAAAATGAAGAATGGATTAATGCAATGAATGAAGAAATTGAGCAGATACAAAAATAAAATATAGACATTAGTACCGAGACCAAGTGATAAGAATGTAATTGGCACCAAATGGATATTCAGAAACAAATTGAATGAGAATGGAGATGTAACCAGAAACAAGGCAAGACTAGTATGCAAAGGGTATGCACAAGAAGAAGGTATTTACTATGGAGAAACTTTTGCGCCCATTGCTAGACTTAAAGGAGTTAGAATATTACTTGCTTATGCTACTTAAAAAGGATTCAAATTTTATTAGATGGATGTTAAATCTACATTTCTGAATGGAATACTGGAAGAAGAGGTATACATTGAGCAACCTGAAGGTTTTGTTGCTCCTACTCAGAAAAGTATGGTATGTAAGTTACAAAAAGCATTGTATGGACTGAAACAAGCACTGAGAGCATGGTATAAAAGAATACACTCCTATCTTATTAGTATTAGATTTGTTAGAACAAATCATAACAACAATTTTTATTTGAAAGGAGGAAATGATGATAAGAATCTTATTGCTGAAATTTTTGTTGATGATGTTATATTTGGAGGAAATGATAACTTATGCAAATCATTCGCTGATGAAAGGAGGAAAGAATTTGAAATGTCAATGTTTGGAGAGATCAAATTTTTTCTTGGCTTGAAAATTTTACAACAGGATGAAGGCATCTACATTACTCAATCCAAATGCATCAAGGAAGTATTGAAGACAATTAGAATGGAAGATTCAAAACCAGTCGGAATACCTATGGTAATAGGATGCAAATTGACAAAAGAAGATAAGACAACTGAGGTAAATCAGACTTTGTATAGATCTATGATTGGGAAATTGATGTATGTTGTACACACTAGACCAGACATTGCACATGCATTTGGAATTATAGCAAGATTTTCTGCTAATCCTAAAGAACCACATATGACTGTTGTAAAGAGAATTTTCAGATACTTGAAAAACACTGAAGATTATGGATTGTGGTACAAGAGAGAAGGAAAATTTGAACTGAAAGTTTACACAGATGTTGATTGGGCCATGAACATTGATGATAGAAAGAGCACTACTGGTGGAGCATTCTTTATGGGAGAAAGATTAGTTACTTGGATAAGTAAAAATCAAGGATGCATATCTCAGTCAACTGCAGAAGTAGAATATGTTGCTGCAACTGCAAATTTTTTGAACATTGCATGGATAAAACAAATTTTGAAAGGAATGAATGAAGAGATCACTGACCAAGTGGTAATTTATTGTGATAATAATAGTGCAATAAATATTTCAAAGAATCTGGTGATGCATGCAAAAACAAAGCATATATCTATAAAATATCACTAATTGAGGGAACAAGTACAAGAAAATCAAGTTACACTGGAATATGTACAATAAAAAGAACAACTACCTGACATATTCACTAAACCCTTACCAAAGGATACATTTGAGTACTTGAGGAATAAACTAGGGGTTCGTCCCTTGTTTATCAGTTACTAAGTTGACTAGGAGGTTGCATCAACTTGCATGTAATCAAAATATCAATCATGTTGATGCAAAGCTAAACTAGACTGATAATGGCATATTAGTATGTTTCAAGGTACTTACACTACTACACCGAAAACCATAGATAATTTTTGGCTTATGAAGAGCTGTATATTTCTTTTTGGCATTGTTGTCAAAGGGAGAGAAAATTAAATTAAATATCTATCCACTGCAAGGGAGAAAAGGAGAAAAGTGAAAGGGAGAGAAATGAAATATCTATCCATTACAGGGAGAAAAGATTGAAAAGAGTCAAATCTATAGGGAGAGTCTGCATGAAAATTTTCTAATGCTGAAACATATTATTTATACAAGCTAGGGAGAGCTAAAACATTTTGCATATTATTTTAGAACAAAAGTTTGGTATTTCATGGCATTTTCATATTGTATATTTCATATTGTGTTTCCATCAATGCTAAAGGGAGAGATTGATGAACTACAACTGATTGTATGTATGAAGTTATTTTTTTGATGATCAATCGAGTTACAAATGTGATGATAGACATTAATCAATTAATGTATTGTCATTGGTGTCAACTTGTTTTGATTATCATTATGGTAAAAAACATCTATTATGGGTTAAAGATCTGGAATAAACAAAGTTTACGTGGTCGGTAAATGAAGAGTTCTGTATACACTAAGTAACAGTTAACACTGAGTAAATATAGTGTATACCGAGTACAATGTTAACTGAGCTAGGGATCACCGACACATCATGATATTGACCGAGCAATAAAAAGAAACTAAAGGCTGACTAAAATGATGAGATGGAAAATTGATGATTCTGAGGTGATTGATAAGGTTTGTTATGATGATAAAAAAACTATGAAAATTCATGGATGATCAGACAAAGAAGATTGAAACATGTTTTTGACACAACTGCCGAGGAAGGTTTAAGCAGCAAAATCAACGATGGAGATTAAGCGACAAAATCTAAAGGATGGAAATTAAATGTGTTATGATGTCTATATAAGAGACAAGAGATTCATTATGAAAGAGCATTTACCAAGAAGAATAGAGTATTAAGAATAAGAGGAACTAAAGTGGACAAATTGATCAGAGGTATTATTGTACTTAGCATAGAACTAAAAATCTAGAAACATATTTGTATTTGAATCAAATCATTACTGTATCAGTTTAACCATTGTTATAGATAAATCTCTTAACCGAATAGGACTTGAAAGTCTTTATTATGACATTCAAATGAATGTTGAGTATTTTCTTGTTGACCCCACAGTGAATGATTGGTCAAGGGAGAACTGTTAGTGATAAATCCTCTAACTAGGTCACATTTAATAGTGTGCATTGTAACCTTTAATAGGGTTGGCTCTTAACCAATCTCACTTCAGAAGAGTGAAATATTTTGGGTTACTGGTCCCAGGTGGTTTTTCCCTTACCAGGGTTTCCATGTTAAAAATCTGTGTTAATGTGTATGATTGTTTTGGATTGTTATTTTACTTTACATATTACTTTATCTGCATTGATTGTTAATTACAGTAATTATTTTACTGCTACTCGGTAGATGAGTTGATGATTTTGAAGATAAGTTTGAGATCATAGTTTGTATTTCATCGAGTTGATTTATATGTTTGAAATTGTTGTTTATACATCTAGGAGAATTTGGGATTGTAGGATAACTTGAGCTAACTGATTCACCCCCCTCTTAGTTATCTAACAAATGCATAAATAAAGAAGATAGAAAAACAAATAACACAGAGATTTAACGTGGTTCACCCAATATGGGCTACATCCACCTAAGAAACAATTGTCCACTAATTTTTATTTCCAACAAAGAGAAAATTACAATCTAATAATTTCACATTACACCACCACTTATTTATAGGCCTTTTAGGTGGTTTATCAATGTAGGTTAACAAACTAACCCTAAAAACATGCTTCAGGAGTTAACTTAGGGAAATGTTTGACAAGTTTGATGACATGTAACTAATTGAATGTTTGAAGATGTTAAGTTGATGATCATGCAAGGCATTAAATCAGTTAATGTATTGTATTGTTATTGATGTCAACTTGATATATTCAGTATGATCATAGAAATACTGACAAAGAATTCAAAGAACAGATGAATCAAAGGCTATTCTATTATTAATGCATACAAGTCAAGTATTCACTAAGTGAATACATACACTGACAAAGTGCACACCGACGGTTAGACTAAAATAGCAGAGTCATAGTGTTACCCAACAAGATAATGCACAACATTACCGATGAGCAGAGTTATAGTTGTTTCTCGATAAGCAAAGCACAAAGTAACCCGACGGAGAACATTTCACTGTTGCCCAACAAAAAAGACAAAGGACAGAGATCCCAATGACAAAAAAAGTCACACCGAAAGAATAATCAGTTATCACCAATGACTAACTGAAGTGTTGACCGATAGAACAAAGAGTTCAAAAAAGGAAAAAATGCTTAGCTGTCAAGAAGCTAAAGATAGAATTAACGAATACTTATCATTGTTTTAAAAATCCAGATAAAGCCAGATATAAGTAATTGATTTAAAGCTAATTTTTCCAGTTGGCAAGAAGATCTTTGATATAAATCAGGAATTTGCTTTAAATCTATTAGCAAAGATTGTGGAACACACCAAGAATCAAGAAATCCAAGAAAAGGGGAAATCATGTCTATATAGAGACAAACCCAATTCATTATGAATTAGTGTGTGGGGTGAACAAGAGAATAGAGGATAGATGCTAAAGAAAATTTAAAGGAGAAGAAAGTCTTCTTTTAGTCCTAATCAACAAGCTGAGGAAAGAGCTAGATTTTGTAGACACCGACAAACAGTGAGACAAGCATCACAGAGCAGAACAATGTAGAGCAAAGGTATAAGTGATTATATTGATCAGAGAGGTAATGGACTTACAATAGATCTAAAAATCTACAATTGAGTTTTATGTATGAACAGATCATTAGTGTTTTAGTTTAACCATTGAAGCATCAAGTCTCTTAACCGAGCAAGACTTAAAAGTATTTTAAAATTGAGATACATCCCAAGGAGTATCAAAAAACACAAAAGTAGCATTGGATATGCCTGATACCTATTGACAGGCCAAGTGAGTGTTTGATCAAGGATGGTAGCATTAGATTCCAAATACTAGGTGACAAACTATTCTTAAATCCTCTAACAAGGTCACACCTAACAGTGTGTTTGTAACCTTTAACAGGGTTGGCTCTTAACAAGGCTCACTTCAGAAGAGTGAAAATTTGGGGTACCAGTCCTAGTGGTTTTTCCCTTAATAGGGTTTCCACATTAAAAATCCATGTGTTATGTGTTTATGTTTTGTTACTTTACTGTTTTACATTTCACATATGCAATTCTAGATTGATCGGTATACAACAAAAGATAACTAGAGACATAATTTGTGGTTATAAGTTTTAAGGGTTGATTTAAGGATTAATTTTTGAGGCCACCAATTCACCCCCCCTCTCAGTTATTACTAACAATTGGTATCAGAGCTTGTGTGCTTAGAAGGAAGGTTTCAATACCTAAGTCAAAGATCACAAGATGAATAGATGAGATGTGCCCAAGTTAAACAAAGATAATTTGCTTCATGGCAGAGCATAATAAGACTCCACTTATCAGGTATTGGTAATGATGTTACTCAATACTTAGATGATAAATATGTGTTGCCCATAGGAGCACCAAAATTTGAACAATTGAGAGATAATCATGAGCACAACTGCATGATGATAGAGCTTGCTTCCTCACTCTCCGATGTTGAATTTGAAGATGTCAAAAACTGCAAGACTACAAAGTATATGTGGGACAAATTGATGCTTGTACATGGTGGTGACAAGAATGTTTTGAGAGCTAAGGACAAAAAACCTTAGAGGGAAGTTCAATGATCTCAAAATGAAAGAAGGTGAAAACATCACCCAGTACAACACAAGAATCAAAGAGGTAGTCAATTCTATCTGAGGAGTTGGAGGTGTACTAGAAGAAGATACAGTGGTAAGTAAAATTCTAAGAACCTTACTGCCTACTTATGCTATTAGAGTATCTACCATTCAAGAAATGAGAGCAGTAAAAAATAGAAATGTTACTCTAGATAGTTTGATTAGAAGACTAAATTCATTTGAGATGAATTTTTTTGATAATAACGTCTTACCGAACATAGAGTCTGCATTCAAAAATTCTATGAGAATAAGTAAATCAAGTCATAAAAACACTATGAGGAAAGATAGTGATAGTGAAAGTGAAGAGGATGATCTTGATGAAATTGAAGTGCTTATGGCAAGAAGAATGCAAAGAGGCAAAGGTAAATTACCACTTGTTTGTTTTAATTGTAAACAGATTGGACACTTTGCTACAAGATGTCCTAACAGAAGAAAAGATGACAAAAGTAATGACAAATCACTTGAAAATAAGTTTGATAGAGGTGATTATAGATACTACCAACAATCAGAAATAAGAGATACTTGAGACTACAAGGACAAAGGAAAGAAGGATAGTTACCTAGAAAAATGCAAAGATGACGATACTGACACCGAATCTGATGAAGACATCAAGATGGTGTTTGTACCAGTAAAGGATGATTCAAATGATGATGAAGAAAGGTATGTAGAAATTGCTCTCATATCTAAAGTTAGTAAAAATGATGTCTGGATCATAGATAGTGGATACACTCACCATATGACCGGTGATAAGAAAAAGTTTGAGACTTTTGAATACTATAAAGGTGGTTTAGTCAGAATGGGTAATGACACACCTTGTCTAGTTGAAGGTAGATGAACCATAATGTTGAATAACCAGATAAAATGTGAAATGCCTATTGGGTAAATGGATTGAATTATAATCTATTGAGTGTTTCTTAGTTGAGTAATTCAGGTCATAGAGTAGCATTTGAAAATAAGAAGGCAAAGATCTTCAATAAATTAGGAAATCTGATTGGTATTGGTGAGCAGACAAAAGGTAACTTATTCTATTTGAATGATACTAACACAACTTGTTTGATTGCTACAAACGAAGACATATGACTATGGCACAAAATATTGTGTCATGTGAACTTTGACAACATGATAAAGATTATCAAAAAGAGAAATGTCAGAGGCTTACCGACGATGACTAAGCCCGACAACATCATGTGTAAGAATAGTCAAAAAGGTAAGATGATAAAGTCTAGTTTCAAAAGAAAAACCCATACATCTGATGCAATTATAGAATTAGTGCGTACTGATTTATGTGGACCTATGAGGACAAAGAGTTATTATGGAGATAGATATTTTATTCTCTTTGTTGATGATTACTCTAGAATGATGACAATCATGTTTCTAAAAGATAAATCAGAAGCATTTAAGATGTTTAAATGGTATAAGGCAATGGTTGAGAAACAAAATGGTAAAGAATTAAAATGCTTAAGGTTAGATAGAGGAGGGGAATTTATTTTAGATGAATTCACTAACTTTTGTAATGAGCATGGAATCAGAAGACATGTCTCTACACCGAGAACACCACAACAAAATGGAATTGCTGAAAGAAGGAACATATTTGTAGTTGATTGTGCAAGGACACTAATGATAGAGAAATGCATCACCCAAATCTTCAGGAGAGAAGCTATCAGTATTGCTATTTACACATTAAACAAAGTACAATTGAAGAAAGACACCAAAAAAACACCTTATGAGCTTTGGTATGGACACACACCCAATGTAAGTTATTTCAAATTTTTTGTCAGTCAGTGTTATATCTTAAAAGATGATAGAAATGTAAAACTTGATTCCAAGAGTGATTAAGGAATCTTTATAGGGTATTCCACCAAGAGCAAGGCTTATAAATGTCAAAATAAAGCCTCCAACAAAATTGATGAAAGTGCAAATGTAAAGATAGATGAATTTGCAGAGAAGAATGAAAAGGAAAGCACTAAAGAACCAGAGGACTAAAATAGGTTTACTTACAATGAGGAACCTGACACTCTACCTGACCAACAATGTAGAGCTCCCAAGAAATAGATCAATGCACCTAAGCATTAGGCTGCAAATACCAACGATCAGAATGTTGCTCAAGATGATGCACAAAGTGATGAAGAACATAATGAAGAACAAAATGATGATCAAGATGATATACAAAGAGATGAACCTATACTTGCAAGATATGTCAGAAGGAACCATCCACAAAACCAGATCATAGGAAATAAAAAGGCTAGTATGAGAACTAGAAGTAAGTCTCTAAATATAAGATGTCTTATTTGTGATTATGAGCCCAAATCTATCAATATTACACTAGATAATGATGAATGGATTAGTGCTATGAATGAAGAGATTGAGCTGATAGAGAAAAAAAAGACATGGACACTTGTACCAAGACCAGATGACAAGAATTTCATTAGTACAAAATGGATATTCAGGAATAAGCTGAATAAGAATGGAGAAGTCACCAGAAATAAAGCAAGACTAGTATGCAAGGGGTATGCACAAGAAGAAGGGATTGACTATGGAGAGACCTTTGTACCCATTGTTAGGATAGAAGGAGTGAGAATATTACTTGCTTATGTTGCATGTAAAGGATTCAAGGTATATCAAATGGATGTCAAGTCTGCATTCCTAAATGGAATACTATAAGAAGAGGTATACATTGAACAATCAGAAGGGTTTATTGATCCAGACAAGAGGGACATGGTATGTAGACTACACAAAGCCATGTATGGATTGAAACAAGCACCCAGAGCCTGGTATGAAAGACTTCATTCCTATCTTATAAGTATTGGATTTGTAAGGACTAGTGAACACAATAATCTTTATTTAAAGGAAGATACTGATGCTAACATTTTGATTGTTGAGATATTTGTTGAAGACATCATATTTGGAGGTAATGATATGCTATGTAAATAATTTGCAACTAAAATGAGAAAAGAGTTTGAGATATCTATGTTTGGAGAGATCAAGTTCTTTCTTGGTCTGTAGATCATGCAACAAAATGAAGGTATTTTCATTACACAATCCAAGTATATCAAAAGAAGTACTAAAAATATTCAAGATGGAAGAATGCAAACTAGTTGGAACAATGATGGAAACTAGATGTAAGCTAACAAAGGAGGACAAGTCATCAGAGGTAAATCAGACTTTGTATAGATCAATGATTGGGAAACTCATGTATGTTGTACATACTAGACCAAATATTGCACATGTAGTAGGAATAGTTGCTATATTTTCTGCTAATACCAGGGAATCACATATGACTGCTGTGAAAAGAATCCTAAGATATCTGAAGAATACCGAGGAATATGGCTTATGGTATAGAAGAGAAGGCAAGTTTGAACTAAAGGTCTTTACTGACGCTGATTGGGCTGGAAATATTGATGACCGGAAGAGCACAAATGAAGGAGCATTCTTTATGGGTGAAAGACTTGTCACATGGATCAACAAGAAGCAAGGATGCATCTCTCAGTGTATTGTAGGGGCAGAGTATGTTGCTATTACTGCAAACTACTCAAATATTGCATGGATCAAATAGTTACTGGAAGGTATGCATATGAAAATCTTAGAACCAGTAATTATCTATTGTGATAATACAAGTGCAATAAACATTTCCAAGAATCTAGTAATACATGCTAAAACAAAGCATATTTCCATCAAGTATCATTATTTGAGAGAACAAGTTCATGCAAAAGAGGTGATACTTGAGTATGTGCAGTCAAAGAGACTAGGGGTCAGACCCTTGTCTACTAATCAATAAGCTGACTAGAAGGTTGCATCAGGCCTGCATATTATCAGAATATCATTCATGTTGATGCAAGAAAAGAGATGGAATTCAAAGATAAATATATACACAACAAGGTATTTATCTACACCAAGCACCAAAGCTATTACTGATGGATTGGGAAATTCAAGAAATATATTATGGATAGAAAGGATGCACTTGACACTACTGTCAAATACTTGTTTGAAAAGATGTTTGTTTGGCATTGCTGTCAAAGGGAGAGAGATATCTCATTATCATACATAGATTATATCCATTATCAACTCAGGGAGAGATCACATCCATCAAAGTATCCAAAGGGAGAATGTAACAAGAAAGGGAGAGTACACACGAAGTGAAAAGAATGACAAGAGACATCACAATAAAGGAGAACAGTCAAAGGGAGAGAGTTTGACATAGAAGGAGAACACATCACATTAGAGAAAGAAAGATTATACATCTATCTAGTGAAGGGATTAAAGACAAAGAGAAAGCTGGAAGAATCAAATCAAAGCTATTTGAGCTTACCGATAGCCAGACATTTGTAATAAGTTACATTAGGAAAGATTGATGAAACTGTATATTTCATATTGTATTAGTAATAGTATAGTATGATAATGTAGTGTGTTTCCATCAATTCCAAAGAGAGAGATTGATTACATGTAACTAATTGAATGTTTGAAGATGTTAAGTTGATGATCATGCAAGACATTAAATCAGTTAATGTATTGTATTTTCATTGATGTCAACTTGATATAATATGTATGGTCATGGAAATACTACCAAAGACTTCAAAGAACCAATGAATCAAAGGCTATGCTATCAATAATTCATACAAGTCAAGTATTCACTAAGTGACAACATACACCAACAAAGTGCACACCGACGGTCAGACTAAAAGAGTAGAGTCACAGTGTTACCTGACGAGCTAATGCACAACATTACCGGCGAGCAGAGTTACAGTGTTTCCCAATGAGCAAAGCACAGAGTAAATCGACAGAGAACATTTTAGTGTTGCCTGAAAAAAAAGACAAAGGATGGAGATCCTGATGACAACTAAAGTCACACCGATGGAACAATCAATTATCACTGATGACTAACTAAACTGTTGACTGAAAAAAGAGAGAGTTCATAAAATGACAAAATGATTAGCTATCAAGAAGATAAAGATATAATTAATGGATACTTATCATTATTTTAAACATCCAGATAAAGCCGGATATAAGTAATTGATTTAAAGATGATTTGTCCAGTCGGCAAGAAGATCTTTGAAATAAATCAGGAGTTTGCTTTAAATCTATTGGCAAAGATTGTGGAACATGCCAAGAATCAAGAAAGAAAAGAAAAGGGGAAATCATGTCTATATAGAGACAAATCCAATTCATTATGAATTGGTGTGTGGGGTGAACAAGAGAATAGAGGAAAGATGCTAAAGAAAATTTGAAGGAGAAGAAAGTATTCTTTCAGTCCTGATCAACAAGCTGAGGAAAGAGCTAGATTCTATAGACACCGATGAATAGTGAGACAAGCATCACAAAGCAGAACAGTGTGGAGCAAAGGTATAAGTGATTATATTGATCAGAGAGGTAATGGACTTACAATAGATCTAAAAATCTACAATTGATTTGTATGTATGAACAGATCATTAGTGTTTCACTTTAACCATTGAAGTATCAAGTCTCTTAATCGAGTAGGACTTAAAAGTCTTTTACAATTGAGATACATCCTAAGGAGTATCAAAAAGTTTGATCATAATATTAGAATTGGATATGCCCGATACCTATTGTCAGTCCAAGTGAGTGTTTGATCAAGGATGGTAGCATTAGATGCCAGATACTAGGTGACAAACTATTGTTAAATCCTCTAACAAGGTCACACCTAACAATGTGTTTGTAACCTTTAACAGGGTTGGCTCTTAACAGGGCTCACTTTAGAAGAGTGAAAATTTGGGGTACCGGTCCCAGTGGTTTTTCTCTTAACATGGTTTCTATGTTAAAAATCCATGTCTTATGTGTTTATGTTTTGTTACTTTACTATTTTAAATTTCACATATGCAATTCTAGATTGATCAGTATACTCTGCAAATTTACTATGTTTCGGTAAATAGTTAACTGCTTATCAGTAATCATAGAGAAGAGAGATTTACAAAGCAATCCGACAAGTAGTAAGTTGATAAAAGTATTTCAAGGCATTCATCTTGTATGACAGAAGATAACTAGAGTCATAATTTGTGGTTATAAGTTTTAAGGGTTGATTTATGGATTAATTTTTTAGGCTATTGATTCACCCCCCTCTCAGTTATTACTAACAAAGTTAACCCAGGAAAATGCTTGATGAGTAAACAAAAAAATGCTTGACAAGTTAACCAATTTTTTTTTGGGTCATTGCCCCGAACCCCATGAATCATTAAGAGTGTACAATATAGCATGATCAGTCACCACATACCAAAAAAGGCTAATCTTGGAAGCTCCTTGCTCATCCTGGGAAAACCATGGCTTGTCACTATGGATGTCATTATAGGATGAAGATCACAGGGACTAATTATTTTGAATGGGAATATTACAAAGAAAATAATTTTATATCAACCAGCCTAACCATATCAAGAAGTTAATTCAAAAGTAAGACTCAACTCAGGGGATACATAGGATGATTCATTACAAACTCTTGTGATGATTAATATAATTCCTATATTCCAACTGCAATATGAGGATGTTGATGCTCTTTTTTCACATGTAATCTAAAATTTGATTACAATAGGGACTTAGATAATTTTACCTACTTAGCATGTTTTTCATGTCCATTGCATACCTTACTTCCTACAACATTAATATAAAATTATTTATTCACTGCATAACTGCTGCATAAGTTGCTTCTTCATACCATCGAACATCCCAGGTTGTATGTATGAATGCTACTCCCATAAACCTTCTCATTACTTAGATATATATAACACCTTAAAGGTATCATAATATTATTAGTGAGATTAATTTTATTCATATATTTTAAATATTTATACATATATTTGAATATCTATATATACATAGAGATAGTTATTAAGATATATATATATTAGTATTAGGAATATAAATTTATTTTTACCTTTATTTTTATTTCTCTTCTTTTTTATTTCCTTTCCTTTTTATCTTGTCACCCTTCTTTGTTTCTCAGGCAAATTTCTCCCTTATCCCCTTTTCTTTACATGCTTATTTGGTTTGCAATCTATCATTATTATCCTTGTTCTCTCTTATTACATTTTGTTGACAAGTGGCTCATTCAGGAATGTTTAAAGGTTGTCATTTATAGAAACACTATAGTTATGTATGGTCGCTTGGAGTGGAACATAGGTTTGGTGTTAAGGTTTTGTAAAAATGACTAAGTATAGGAAGCCGTTTACAGAGTAGAGGAGTACACTTTTGGGCAGCGAGCACTATATTGTTAGGATTGGATGATACTAAGAGGGGGGGGGGTGAATCAATATTATAGTACTTAAATAAATTCTTCAACCATTTAAATATCAAACATAAACTTGCAATAAAGAAAAGAACATAAACAAATGACACAATACTCATAACACCATATTTTATTTTCGAGGAAACCCTGGCCAAGGGAAAACCCCAATGGGGATGGTACCCACAAGCATGTACTAAAGTATAATGTCCCTGTAAGGAGACCTATCCCTGTTAGGAGCTGAATATTACATAGAACATTTCCTTGTTAAAGGAATAAAAACCCTATTAAAGGTTTAAAACACCCTGTTAGGGGCCAACTGAGCCTACAACTCTTACAATATAATTTAGGTTACAAAGTGTTATCAGTCATGAACAAAACAAGCAACACTGGTGCTTAGATAGTTCCTTTAATGCTCTTCAGTGATCTCTGTCATTCTCTGGTCTGCTATTTTCTCAACAAATTATCCAACTATCCTCTAACCATTCACCAACAAAACAACTTATCTTTATCAAAAAGATCTTATATATATATCTCACAACTTTACAAAGTCGGCTCTAAATATGAATATTAAAAATATTACTAAGTCGACCTTCAATACAAAATAAATTTAATATAGTAAATAATAAATGCATAGTCGACGCTCTTGCATAGTCAATGTGGAGGTTATCAACAACCAAAATACAACTTTGATTGTCTGGAGTCCAAGCTATACTTCCTCAATCTTTGCTACTGTCAAACTGCTCTGTTTCCCTGTTCTGCTGCAGTCTTGCTGTCTTCAATTCTGTCTAACTCACCATAGACTCAACCAAAAAAAAAAAGATCTTAGGTGGAGGTCATACATAACCCATAATATCTTCCTCTAATCTCACTTTCCCTAAATCATTGATCTCGATCTTTGACATCCAAAACACTTCTGTATCTGCTTCTACATTTAGTTGATTTCTGAGTCATCAAAACTCATCTTTTTTGGAATCCATCTGAAACCCAGATCTATTTCCATAAATGAAAACCAAAAAGTAAATCACATTTACACAAAATTGATTACTTGCCAACAATCTCTCCCTTTGGCATTTATGGCAACACTTATCAAAAAAATGAATAAGTGTTCCAACAAATTTGTCTCCTCTATAATCTTTCTTTTTATTTTCTCTTTTCTTTTCTTCTCTATATAATATGGATATTTTTTTATTTTCTTCTCCCCCTTTGACAAAAATGACAAAGGTGCATATACAACAACAGTTTTTAGTTCTTGCTCACCACTTTCAAAATATCCTGAAAGGAATCTTCCAAGATATTCGCTTCTGCAGTCCATGTTTTGAACAAAATTTGGCTAATGGGAGTTAATCTATTTAGTGAAAATGATGTGGTATCAACTTATTTTAAGTCTATGGGCATAGATTTATCCAATGAATCTATCACTTTCTCCAAGTCTGAGAGATGAACTTCAAGTATTGATAACTTAGGAGTGATAAAGCTTTTCAGCAAATTGAATATTGTCAATACTCTCCCTTTCTCATTATTTAATACACTGAGTTTAGCCAAAATCCTTGTGACTTCTTTGTCTAAATGTGTTGTGGATTGTGAAGATGTTTCACAACCATCCATCATAGTGTTAAAAGTTTCCCTCTCTTTGGCAATAATGTCTTTTACATTTGGAATGTGTCTTATTGGATTCATGCAGTAGCTAAACAATTTTCTCCCATGTCTAATGCAGCTTCTTGCATTTTTCAAGCAAGTTTTCACAATGCCTAAGTCCCATGTGATAGATTTGTAGATTGTTTTTAGCTTCTTCTCTGAGAAAGTTTTCTCTGCCTTTTCCTCTACTATCTTCAATAGGTTCTCATAGTGCCCATAAAATTCATCAAGTGTGATTCTTAGATTTTCAATGTCATCTTTGTTCTGGAAAACAATAGGTGTTGGAAGTAATTTTTTTACAGTATCAATTGCTCTTGTGATTACTTTTTCCTTCTTGTCTCCTTTCTATTATGATCTTTCCTTTGCTTTGTTCAAAGCAGTAAATGCCAATTTGACTAGTTCTACTTCATCCATGCTGTCAACATTTACATCACTGCTTGCCGACAATGAAATGGATGATGTGTTTACCTCTTTCTTTTCATCATCTTTTTGATCTATCTTCTTTTCTTCTTCTTTCCACTCTTCTTCCTTCTTTTGATCCTCTTCCTTCTTCTGTTCTTCTTCCTTCTTCTATTCTTCTTCCTCTTTGTGTTCAGCCTCATTTGCCACAGAAGTATCCATATTCCTTGAAAAAGGGTCCTTTTCATCTTGAGAGGCATCAAGAGTTACTGCTACACCAGAAACATAGAAATCTATTTCTCCACTCCTTTTAGAAGTTGTCTCTATTGCTTCTGAGTTTTCACCCATTCCCAATTGTGTGGGCAAAGTGGTCTTAGCAGGTGAGGGCTTAATAGAAGTAGTACTCATCAGTATCTTCTCTAGTGATTTTGAAGTTTCCTCAGTGATTTCATCATACTTCCTTGCCACAATTTTCAATAATCTCACCTTGGTCTTTAATAAAGGTTTTATTTCCTTGTAAATTTTGTCCCTTTCTTGAACTGATATCACAGGCAGCATGTTATCTATTTCTTGGTTTTTGATTGTATCATCTTCAAATTGTGCAACATGTTTTCTTATCTCCAATCTCCCATATAGGTCTATAGGTATGCTTCCTTCAATTTCTAACAATGTCTTCTTGAAAGTATGTTCTCTATCACAATGTCCTCAATTTTAAGTTTGTCTGCTTCTTCATACCTATTATAGTATTTATCAATTGTGACCAATTTGCCTTACTCTAATGCTCTCTTCTCTAGCATCTTCAAGTCAAGTTTCCAAATGTGTTTTTCTATTTTCTTCTCTTCTCCCACTATGCTCTACTCTTTAGGTGATGTATGCATGCTTGATCTTGTTACTCTAGAAGTGATATTTTTAGCTTGTGTTGTTTGCTGTTGAGGAGGAGGTGGACTATCTACCATAACTACCTCAAGAGTGGGAGGGGCTGTAGTACTTCCACTTGCTGGTCCAAGTGATCTTTCTGCCATCTTCTTTTTGACTTCTTTTAGTTCCTCTTCTGTCAATCCAACTTTAACTCCACATTCATGTACAAGATTTTCTATCTTTCTCTTCCTCAGACCTCTAGTCTATTGTTCTCTCACTTTTGCTGACTTTTCTTCATAAGTTCCCCATCTTTCCTCTGTTGAATCAATCTCTGATGCAAGGACATGTTCTAATTGCATGGTAATTACTTCGAAACTCACTTCATAACCCATGGGATAACACCATTTCTTCTTGGGTATGACTGCTTCAAAACATACACAATCAGTTTCAACCATGAAACAAATTGTATCTTTGTATTTCTCAACAATGTCTTCATGTATTCTGTATATTGTCTTCATCTGTCTCTGTAGAATCTTGATCATACCAAATAATTCACCATCAACCCAAGTAGCATTCGGTCTTTTGTAGCTCTGTGAAATCAATATGCCAGTAGGTACTCCAAACTTCCAGCCACTAGGATGTAAACTAGGAAGCTTTTGCTCAATATGAATGAACATATGCATCAACAATGAACCAAATATGAAGGTTTTTGATTTTTCCTTCTTCACAAGCTTCATATTCTCAAGGAATTGTTGTGCCAGAACTTCACATAGATTATACTCTATATTTTCCTTCACCATTCTCCATGCCATCATGATGACTCCAATAGATACTGAATTAGGTCTGCTACTATAGTAGAACTTATACCCAAGTATCATTGCAATCAATATTACATCTTGTTGAAAGATGTCATTTACTATCATTGTCTGTCTGTCCCATTTGGAATGAGTTAGGGTTTCAACTTCTTTCTTCACATGTTTCTCTGCAATAGGAATGACTCCGGTGTTGGCCAATCCATTGATTTCATGGATTATGTCACTACAAATCTTCATAGGTTGGTCACCAATCCAGATAAACTGATCATGAACCCTACTTAACAATATTTTGAACCATTCATATTCATTGAATTCACATAAATCCAGAATTTTCATTATTCTCAACTAATTAATATGTTTGTATTCTTCTCTCATGACTCCATTATTAGTCATATACTCCATCTCAGTTGATATATCATTAATTCCCAATATGTCATACTTATAATGTATGTAAGCCCTAATATCTTCTACATGTAACACGCCATACATGGTTTGGGAAAATGCTCCCTCTGGATCCTCTTCACAAGATTTGAACGGATGTTTCTTAAAATTATACCTAGGTCTATCTGTAACATCGAAAATAATAGGTGCATCCATGTCTAGATGATGTAAAATACCTTTCTTTCGCTAAATTTTGAGTTTATCCTTCAATCGATCACACATGATTAATGTAGAATAATCTGAACTTCTCTACTCTCTGATTTCATTAGCTTGCTCTTCTTCAAATGGTAAAGAGATAGGTCATTAAGTGGTGCTTTATACAAGTTTAAGTCATGAATTTCAATTTCACTTAAAATTGTCCAGTCGGCTGTTAGATCTCACGAAAAAAATATGTGTGTCAGCTGATGTTGCACTCTTAGATGTTTACTTCATGATGTCATCCAAGCTTATACCCAACCTCACATGAGCTCAATCCATGAATTTTGGGGTAGGATATATTCTGATGTCTATATCCAATGTTCCCCCTAAGGCCATGATCGGCCAATTAGGTCAATTCTGTCTTGCTACCATCAGGTAAAGATCCAGTAGCCTCTACTGACTCTCCCTAAACTGATGTCTCACTAGTTTCTTTGATCTTCCATATCTTACCACTGTTGCTATCTTCTACCTTCTTGAAACAACTTTCAAAACCACTCTTCAAATCTGCAACACTCTTACCAATATCATTTCCATTCTTCTGTGAATTCGTAGGACGTGGTACTCTTTTGTTTTCTTGTCCATTATACTTGAGAAATTTTGCTATATGTCCTGGATTATTGGATTTGTAACATATAGGAGGTCTTCTTTCCTGATTGAATTTTAGCTTGCAGTACTTCACAATGTGTCCAATGTTATTACATTTGTAGCATGTAGGTTTCACTGTAGATTCTCTTCCATTGTCTTGTCTATATCCTAATTGGTTAGGTTTTTTGCATTTTGTTTTCTTGTGCCCATATCCATTACAGTTAAAACACTAGCCAAATTTTTTTATAAAAGGGGCATTACCTCTGCAGTCTCTCTTCATGTGTCCAAATTTGTTGCAGCCAAAGCATCTACCTCTGAAGGGTCTGATATGTTCTTTAGGTTCTTCAAAAGAAGGTTTCTCAGCATCAATCTTCTCATTTGATTTCTCTTCCTAATTCTTTGAACATTCAGCTTCATTGAAGCCAATACCATTCATATCACCTTTAGGTTTCTGTTTGTCTCTCTGTTCATCAATCAAATCACTACTGGTGTGAAGTTTCTCAATGTGTTTCTTTGCTTCAACAAGTTCACCTTTTATAATATGATTGTATTTCTCCATTTCTAGATACTTGTTCTTGTAGTTGTCAGCCTCATTCTTCATTTGATCTAATGCACTATATAAAGCTTCTTCAAATTTCTTATTTGCATCCTCACGTACCTGTATTTCTTTAGCCATAGTCTCATTTTAAAGTTTCAAAGTTTCATTCTCTTCTTTTAGTTGCTTCACCTTATCTGAATTATCTTCATCTGAATCCTCTTTTATCTGAACCACAGGATCTTGTCTTTGATTTCTGGAAAGCACAAGTTGATCTTTGAGTTTCTTTATGAATTTCTTAGCTCTTCACATGTTGAATCTCAACTCTCCATTCTCTTCTTTTTCTTTATCAAGGTCTTCAAGTGCATCATCAAAATTTTGTTGCAAACTATCCAAATTCATTATGATCTCCCTCAAGCTGTTAGACTTTCTCTCCAAGGGCCAAAATCTCTAATACCAATTGTTAGGATTGGATAATATTGAGAGGGGGGGTGAATCAGTATTATAGTACTTAAATAAATTATTCAACCATTTAAATATCAACCATAAACTTGTAGTAAATAAAAGAACATAAGAAAATGACACAATACTCATAGCACCATATTTTTTTTTGAGAAAACCCTGGCCAAGGGAAAACCCCGGTGGGGATGGTACCCACAAGCATGTACTAAAGTATAATGTCCCTATAAGGAGACCTAACCATGTTAGGAGCTGAATATTACATAGCACATTTCCTTGTTAAAGGAATAACAACCCCGTTAAAGGTCACAACACCCTGTTAGGTGCCAACTGAGCTACAACTCTTACAATATAATTCAGGTTACAAAGTGTTCTCAGTCATGAACAAAACAAGAAACACTGGTGCTTAGATAGTTCCTTTAATGTTCTTTAGTGATCTCTATCATTCTCTGCTTTACTATTCTCTCAACAACTTATCCAACTTTCCTCTAACCGTTCACCAACAATACAACTTATCTTTATCAAAAAGATCTTATATATATATCTCACAACTTTACAAAGTCGGCTCTTAATATGAATATTACAAATATTACTAAGTCGGCCTTCAATAAAAAATACATTTAATATAGTAAATACTAAATGCATAGTCAGAGCTCTTGCATAGTCAATGTGGAGATTATCAAAAACCAAAATACAACTTTGATTGTTTGGAGTCCAAGCCATACTCCCTCAATCTTTGGTACTGTCAAACTGTTATGTTTCACTGTTCTGCTGCAGTCTGTCTGTCTTCAATTCTATCTAAATCACCATAGACTAAACCAAAACAAAATTGATCTTAGGTGGAGATCATACATAACCCATACCATCTTCCTCTAAGCTCTCTTTCCCTAAATCATCGATCTCAATCTTTGACATCCAAAACACTTCTGTATCTAATTCTACACTTAGTCGATTTCTGAGTCATCAAAACTCATCTTTTTTGGAATCGATCTGAAACCTAGATGTGTTGCCATAAATGACAACCAAAAAGTAAATCAAATTTACACAAAATTGATTAATTTCTGACATATATATGATGAATTATATCATGCGAACTTAGAGGAAGGTATTTTGGGATATGGTAGACCTTTAGTTAAGGTTGTTCGAGTTTTGGAGTTCAGAGTTGAAAGTTACAGACGATTGAAGTCATGCAAAGACAATATAGCATCGAGACAGAGTATTTGAATAGTAAAGATTGTTGAAGGAGTGTAAAATGGAATGTAATCGTGCTAAGTTGGATCTAGATTAGCACTTACCCTAATTTTGGTAATGTATGATTGCCGACTTTGTATTTTATTTTTGGATAAGAGTTGATCACATTTTGTGATGTATTTGGGAGCCGACTGAGTATGAGGTAAAGTATATATATGGAAAGGTTTTGAGAATCCAAGTATGGATATTGTATGACAATATGAATGGATTCATTGTGATATTAGAACACACTGAAGGTGATTCAAGCTACAATTGGAACTACTTAAACATAGTAGATGCTTGTATAAGTTCACTTTGATAAAGAATTGTAACAAAGTCATGATTGTAAGAGCAGTGTGCTCAGTGTATACCCCTAACAAGGTTTTTTATTGCTTTAACATGGAAATTTACTAATGTAATATTCATCTCTTAACAAGGTCAGGTTTCCTAATAGGGACACAATACTTTTAGTGCATATTTATGGGTATCATCCCCACCAGGGTATTCCCTTGGTTGGGTTTTACTCGTGAACAAAATCATGGTGTTATGATTTGTGTATTTTATGTTCTTTTCATTTTTGTAATTATTGGTTAAGTTGGAAATTTTTAAGTTTATTTTTAAAGTGTTGTAATACTGATTCACCCCCCTCTCAGTATTAGTTAATCCTAACAATTGGTCTCAGAGCTTTTGGCCATTGGAGGGAAAGCTTAAAATAGTGATTTGAAATTCAAAATGAGAAGAGCAGAAGGTTTCATCAAGAAATTCAAGGAACAACTTAAACTTTCTTGAAATCAAAGACAAGATATTATGGAAAATATAAAAGAAGATTCAAACAATGATTCATTAGATCAAGTCAAACAACTTGAACATGAAAAAATGCATTTAAGTAGGAACATAAAACTACTTCTATTAATATGGCTAACAAAAAAGATGAGAGAACCAAAATTGAAGAAATCTTGTTGGTCATAAATTTTTCATTTGGCATGTTCATGTTCTGGATCTGCTTTAGATTGCAAAAGGTTTTCCCTGCTGCCAATTCTTTCAATTTTTCATGATGTTGTAGCCTGGTTATAAAACCCTAGTGTCACCTATAAAATCCTTGGTGCATGTTATAAAATTGAGTTAATTTTTGGGTCACTTAAGTCTCTTACCCATGGGTTTAAGTTTTCGCCATGGGGCCATTTCCTAGAATTTCCTAAGTCATGCACAAGGTTCTTTTTAATATTTCCTAAAGTTCCTAAGTCCCCGTGATGTTTTATTTCTCCCAAGTCTTGTGCAAGTCTCTTTAGATCTAATGGCAAGCCTGATCTCTTAATAACAAGATGCAGTTAGTTTACTTCATCAAGGCATTGCGCCTATGTGACACCTATCCTTTCCAGATCGTAGGGTTGACATGTTAAAGGCTTACATGATGATAAGGTTCAGACAGATTAACTTTGATCCAATGACGGGCATGATCCTGTGATAAGAAGATGTGACCAGTTTAATCATCAAGGCATCACACCATGGTGCCAAGTGTCTTTCCTAGGATCATGAATTTAGCATGTTCAAAAGATAATGGCTAGGTTTTTGCACCATTAGATCTAATTTCATTGCACGGTTGGCACGTTTCCACTGTCTGGAGTTGCTAGGAAGATATCCTTCATGACATAGCACCTGAGAAACATGTGGAAAGTGGTCAGTGCTAAGAGGAAGATAAGTTCAGTCAGATTAGATCAGAACATGTGATTAGTGCTATCCCATAAAGATCAAGGTGCATGATGGTTATTGCGGGTTTGAACCTTTGTGACTTGTGGAGATTGTGGGTATGGCCTAGGGTTAAAGGTGAATTTAAAGCCAGATCATATCTATTTTTATCCTATGGTTGTTGAAATCCCTTGATCCAAAAGATGCATCAATTTTACTCATTGAGGGTTCACGATTAAGTGACACCTGTCCTATTTAATCGTTGATTCCTTTGATTTCTGCGAGCCACATGATATGATAAGATTGTACGGTGGGCGTGATGCCACTAACAAAAGTTGCATGAGTTTTATTTCATTGTGGCATAGAGCTTGTGTGACGTGTGGCATATGATGGGACCTGACTGGAGCTAAGGCAGGTTAATGATTTGCTAGGTTTATTTTGATCTAATGGATGACGCTTTCCCTTTATGGAAGATGAGGATTGTTTATTCTTTGAGGAATCACGCTTATGTGACACATGTCATGTTTGGATCATGGGTGTGGGATTTTGAAGAAGATAAAGGTAAAGCATATCTAATCAAATCCAATGGTGGGCATGATGCCTTAAATGTGAGATGCTCGTTGGATATCCTTTGCAGAATCATGCCTGTGCAATGCATGTCTAGATCTGATCTTGCCTCGTGGGAGTTTTAAAAGGAGATTGACGACCACGTTTTAAATTTGAATAAAGGGTTTGATCTCGACTATCGATGGAGTTTTCTACACTAGGTGTAGCCATTGCATCAAATGTATGAATTTTTAAACATTTTCCCAGGGTTTTAATGTGTTGGTTCTGTGTCTTATACGAAAGGAGAGTAAATTCATGATCTGATCTTCTGGGTTGTATAAATGCAATTAGAAGATACTGCCAAGATTATAATATGATGGATCTAAATATTTTGATGTTGCATTTATGTTGAGGTAATATGATATTTAGGGTTTTTGTTTAGATTGGTAGATCTTTTAAAACCCTTAGTTAAATCCTTGTCTTTCATGCTTTAATGATGGATCTGTTCCCAAGTATGGTGGTTGGAGGATTATATTTCCTTTGAAGACATACATTCCCTGATGAATAGAGACATTCCATATTCCTTTGCTAGGGGAATGTTCTTTAATTTTTTAAAATAACTGGTGGCTAAAGATCAGATTGTACAGAGTGATCGATGATAGAGTTTACTTCTAGTTGAAGGCATGGTTGTTGAAATGAGTTAATGCTTCTAATGTCTTGAATGACCTAGTTGTTGGTCTTTTTCCCCTAAAATGGTCTGAAGCTTATTGTAATCCTTGTTCTATAAAAGGGTTTCTAAGGTCATTTTGTATGGATGGGATTTTTATGCCACAGAAGGCTTGTAAGCTCTGCATATTTAGTTAAGACTATCAGTGGTTGCCTTAGCTCCAATTTTATATGTATATGATGTTTTGATATCAATATATGTCTGTATTTCTAGCTATATGTTTGATCTTATTGAATAGTTGTCTCTGTTCCAACTTTTGTACTCATTTGGATTGGTTGTTATGGACATCTCAGTGCATCACTTTGTAAGGAAAACTGTCTAACTGGTTTAGGGTTTCTTTAAAGGAGAGAATTCAAATCCTTAAGGTAGTTTCAGTGAGTAAAGAGTTGTAACAAATTTGATGATTATTTCTTCTTTCAATAAGTGTGAATTAAGTATGTAAGGCATACTCAAATTTAGATTTGTAGGTTTTACATTTGATGTATCTTTGTTGTTAAAGGTATTTGCATATTAAGTGACTCCATACCCACTAGATAGAGCACTAGTCTATAATGTTAGATTGTGTGGTTCTCATCAATATTTATAAAATATTTTATCATTTACATGTTTATGTTACATGCACTATGCCTTCCCATTTTTTGAAATTATTGAATATTGAAGGCATAAGTTTCGTACACCCGCCTGAGCTTGTGGAGCTCGAAGTGAAGGAGGATTTAATCCTCATTAATTAGACTTGTTTCTTGGCATAATCAATATTTGGGTTTCATAGAGTCAAGCATTGCTTCTATATAGGATTCTGCAAGAAAAAGCTCCAAAAAATTGGTGAATCCACTGGGGACCAAACATTTAAAATATTGCTATATTAAATCCCAGAATAATTGTTATATTTTATCCCAGATTTGTTTGGGTGGCGACTCTGTGAGCTCTGGTTGTTTTGTGCCAGTGTAACTTTTGTAACCAGATAAGTTATTGTTGTTATTTTCAAGATGAAGCCTCAAAGACATATTAGGGCTTACTCAAAGAAAAACCCCTAGGTTTCTCTACAAGGTGAACTTCCTAGAAATATGAGGAAGAATTGGTCTTACAAAGCTAAGTCAGGTTATAACACATCATGGACTCCTAGGGGTAACAATTTGACCCTAGTTCCTCAAAGATATTCTTCATCCTCTACAAGTTCAGGATCAGGTAACCAACCCTTGTTAAATCATGTATATAGCACTCCTGAAAATAGATCTCAAGATAAAGGTGTTATTCAAATCCCGTAGAGGAGGCTTGATGCAGATATAGGGAGGAGTCAATATTATACATGTAGTGGTATGTCCAGCCGGACTGAGGTATCGTCTAACTTGACAGACCAACCTTTTCATCTAGTAGGAAACCAAGGATTCCAAAATTTGATTGATCTGGATGATATAGAAAGATCTATTTCAAGTCAATATGATCTTGAGATACTTAGAGAGGAGATAATAGCCCTTACAAGAGGAGAGAGAAGAGAGATTAGATTTGGAAAACAAGAAGGAAAGAGAGCAAGAAATCCAGGAATTATTGTGTGAAAGGGATAGATTATTAAGAAACATGGATCAATGTAAGGTAGAAGTTAAAGTCTTAGATGATAAATAATAGGGTTTGAACAAATAAATATTTGGGGATATGAACACATGGAAAGAAAAATCACAACAAAGTGAACCCCCTAAGAAGAAAGATGAGTTTGAGGGAGAGGGACCTATATTAAGACTGATGACATTAATTTTGCCATTAGTACACTTAGTGAAAAACATTGACAGAGATCATCGGTACAAGCATTACCAGTGGACTACAAGCATTATCGAAAAACAACAAGCATACCCTACAGAGCACAAAGGTCATGAAAAATTCTAATTAAATAATTGACTAACGAACGCTGACAACTGTTGCACCGACAAAGTGAATAGGACATCACCGATGGGTCAATAACATAACATTAAGAACATCACCGACGACATAGTTTTGAGAACAAAAATGATAGAATAGAAAAGGCATACCCAATAACCAGTTCAAGAAAGGAACACCAATGACAAAGAAAACTGACTGTCAGAACTGACAGTCAGTTAGAGAACCTGCAACTAGTGGATCTGAGTTTTACACGTCAGATAAAGCAATGTAATTCTATTTATAGAGTTTTAATTTGTTTTAAATCACAACTTGAGGGTCAAGCAAGCTTTATGTAAATGTTTTAAAGCATCCTAATGGATCTAAAACATATCTAAATAAAGATCTAGGTCAAGTTGTAAACCTTGGATCTAGAGTTAACTTGCGAAGCGTGAATCAAGAATTGAGCCAAAATCTAGTATAAATAGATGTTTAAATCAATTGTGAGTTATGAATTCATTGTTTTTGATAGCCATGAAGAGTATCTAAGGAGAAGAAGGCAGAATTCATGCAAAGTTCAGAAACAAATCACATCAGTTGTCAAGAACACACAGAGGCTACCTACGAGCAGATAAAGGTATTATTCAATCATGGAAGGATGATTACTTATACACATGAAGCCTTATTGGATCTGTATAAAAAATTAGAGATTGCATACATCATCAAACCAAAGACTTATGTAGTTGCATTCTAACAAGTGCATCACATCTAAAATCCTTTTGTAGAAGGTGGACTTAACCATTCTTTACAAATATCTTAACAGAGTGCACACTTAACAGTGTTGCTAAAGCTTCA
>MU227366.1:3265999-3331519 GCA_018584345.1 Thuja plicata
ATATATATATAAAGGGAAAAGAAAAGTACATAAGGATATGTATATATACATACACTTACCGACATATACATAGGGGGAGTCATTCAAATGAATAAGGAAGGAGTATACACAGGTGTACATACAAATACACTCAGTATGTTGCACATATCAATGTTTTTGATACTAATGTCAAAGGGGGAGATTGTTGACATTGATTTTTCCATTAGTGCACTTAGTAAAAAATATTGACAGAGATCATCGGTACAAGCATTACCGACGGACCACAAGCATTACCGGAAAAAAAATGAGCATACCCAACAAAGTACAAAGGTCATGAAAAATGCTAAGTATAGAATTGACCGACGAACACTGACAAGTGTTGCACCAATGAAGTGAACAAGACATCATTGACGGGTCAATAACATAACATTGAGAACATCACCGATGACAAATTTTTGAGAACAAAACCAACAGAACAAAAAAGGCATACCCAATGACCAGTTCAAGAAAGGAACATCGATGACAAAGAAAACTGACCGTCAGAACCGACAGTCAGTTAGAGAACCCGCAAATAGTGGATCTGAGTTTTACACGTTAGATAAAGCAATGTAATAATTCTATTTATAGAGTTTTAATTTGTTTTAAATCATAACTTGAGGGTCAAGCAAGCTTTATGTAAATGTTTTAAAGAATCCTAACGGATCTAAAACATATCTAACTAAAGATCTAGGTCAAGTTGTAAACCTTGGATCTAGAGTTAACATGTGAAGCGTGAATCAAGAATTGAGCCAAAATCTAGTATAAATAGATGTTCAAATCAATTGTGAGTTATGAATTCATTGTTTTTGATAGCCATGAAGAGCATCTAAGGAGCAGAAGGCATAATTTATGCAAAGTTCAGAAATAGATCACATCAGTTGTCAAGAACACATAGAGGCTACCAACGAGTAGATAAAGGTATTATTCAATCATGGAAGGATGATTACTTATACATATGAAGCTTTATTGGATTTGTATCAACAATTAGAGATTGCATACATCATCAAATCAAAGACTTATGTAGTTGCATTCTAACAAGTGCATCACATCTAAAATCCTTTTGTAGGTGGACTTAACCGTTCTTTACAAATCTCTTAACATAGTGCACACTTAACAATGTTGCTAAAGATTCAAATGAAGTAGATCTTAATAGGTCTCCACTGTAATACTCCTAATAGGGTAGGTCATCATAAGTGACCAATTGTAAGCCTTAACTTGCCCCTTCTTATTTGCAAATAGTGAATTCTTATGGGTAACAATCCCCACTACAGTTTTTACTTCCTAACAGGAGTTTTCTGCGATATCATATCTTGTGTTATGTGTTATCTATTTTCATGAATGTTTCTTTTATGGTTACATATTAAAGAACTTATGATATGATTGCATATACATTAAGAAAGATGAACAGCTAGATAAGATAATTTACAAACTGATGATTAAGGGTTAATGGGCTAACCAAGAAAAGTTTTAGAGGTACTGATTCACCCCTCCCCTCTCAGTACATCATTCCAATATAATTCCAAAAAAGACAAGTATTAAATTGGGAGGTAGAGAGGCCTACCAAAGTAAAACAAGCTGGTTGTGAGGTGCCAAATAGAGCAGATAAAATCACTCAAGAAAAGGGAAAGCAGAAGACATCTGGTATTCATATTGAAGAGCCAAAACCAAAGGAGGTTTCTTTAAGTGGGATGTCACAGCTAGATGTTGGATTGGAGAAGGAAAGGGAGGTCAAGGAAGAGGCTTCCAAACTATTGGAAAAGGTTGAGTTGGAAGCAACAGTTGTTGAGATGAAAACAAAGATGCCCTTCTTAAATATTATTGCAAGTAATACTGCAACAACAAGTGCTACACAAGTAGCTGGCTCTAGTTAAAGAAACCAGGCTTATAGTCAATCTCACGGTGTACAAATTACTGGTGCTCACTCTACTACTACTGTATCAAAAAACACAAAAAATTAGGGAGCTACAGTGGGAACAAGTGGAGCTCATGTTGTTGCAAATTTTTAGAGGAGACCTATCCATTTGGATAGGTACCGTCTATTGTTTTTTGATGGCATTCCTGGTCACCCAAATGTCATCGCAGATGAGGTAAGAGATAAAATCCCTAGGTTTAGTGGAAATAATACTATAACTCATGAAGGACACCTTAAAGCATTCACTAGCAAGATGACTGACTTCGAGATTGATCATGAGGATGTACTCATGAAATTATTTGTTCAATCTTTGGATGAAGATGCTAGAGATTGGTATAGGAGTTTACCTAAAAATAGTATAACATCTTGGGATGAGCTTGTCAGATGTTTTAGGGAAAAATATCATGAACATGTTAATTCAAGCTTCATGCTAAATGAATTTAATAATATTAAGAAGTTCCAAAATGAAAGTATGACAGATTTGCATAATAGGTTTCAATGGGCAATGAACAAGTTATTTCAGGCCTTGAGATTAGAAGAGGAGGTATGTTTAAGTACATATTTCAATGTCATAGAAGGAAATATGTCATACATTCTAAAAGATAAGAATCCACATAGTCTAAGGGATGCCTATAAAATTGCTATAAACATTGAAAGCAATAGACAAGCCTCAGGGAAAATGGGAAAGAGAGAAGGGGGAAGGTTGTGGAAGGATACAAAAGGACAAACAAGTAAACATATGAAGGAGGAGGATAAGGTGGATAAATTGGTAAGTGCAGTAAAAGACCATGATTCCAAGGTTGATAAAAGTGATAGGGCTTCTCAAGACAATAGGTATCAATATAAGAGGTATGATAGATTCCTAAATTTGAGGGATATACCATACAAGACAAATTGGAAAGATGGCAGACCTATTGTTTAAAATTAGGAGAGCCAGAAGACTAAGATAACCACTGATCCTTTGAAAATAAATGTTACACATAATGTGGAAAATACCCCTTGGTGTGTTGCTTGCAATATGCCCCACTCCTGTTTTCAATGTGTTGTTGCACAAGCTTTAGCTGAACAAATGAAGGGTAGTAGTGAACATATGAAACTAGAACAAGAAGACCCTATGGTAAATATGTTCACTATGAACAGGTCTAATGCTCTTTTGTCTTCTGAAGATGATGAGTTAGTTACAGATGTATATTCTAGGAGAGGATAGTTCCAAGGATATCAACAACAAGTTTTCTCTGATTCAGGTGATGAAAATGATACTATGCTACATAATGTTATCAATACTATAGGTGATGAAAGAGAACATCCTCATTTCAGATTGCCTAGTGAGGATGAAAAAATATCTTTGACTGTGGAAGCAATCAATCAAGATAGAAGTGCTTACAACTTGAGAAATAGGAAGGTAGAGCCTGGTCAAGGTAAGCCTGCTTCTGTGTTTATTGAAGAAAATGCCTCAAGGGTTACTGCAAAATCTCAAAGCAAAGATGAAAATAAGAAGGAAGGTACAAAACAAGGAGAGTCTTCTTCTTATCAAGGAGAAAAGAAGGAAGTAAAATTTGACAAGTAAGTGGTTACTAACAAGGGGAGAAAAGGTAAGAGCACAAATGACATATTGACTGTATTACCTGCATTTAATATAAAACATGCTCTTACACAGATGAAGGTTTTTGTTCCCTTGATTGAAATGTTGAAAATAAAGGAACACAGAGAGGCTGCAATATCATTTTTAAAGGGGATAACGGATGTCCCTATTGATAATAAAAGGGAGATAAAAATGAAGGGTATTAGTCATGAGCCATAAACCCCTATCTTATATGTGGGTAATATGATTACCCAAGAACCCTCCCAAGTAGATCCTTTCTATGTGACCTTGTTGATAAACAATAAGCTTTTTAAAAATTGTATGATTGATTCTGGTGCTGCTGCAAATGTAATGCCATATGGAGTAATAAAAGAATTGGGAATGGATGTAGATACTTGTTATGGAAGGTGTTATTCCATGGACAATAGAGAGGTCCCTATTGTGGGAACTCTGAAAGGAGTTGAGGTTAAGATTGTTGTCTTTCCTTAGGAAACTTACAAAATGGATGTAGTGGTTGTAGACACCCAACCTCATTATGGTATGCTATTGTCTAGACAGTGGGAAACAATAGTTGGAGGTCATGTACAATTAGACTTGTCGTATGAAACAATCCCAGTAGGTGGGAATGAAGTAAAGTTGTATAGAGAACCACGAGCACCAGTGACTGTTGAAAAGGTGAAAAATAATATGCTTAATTGTTGTGTGGATGTAGACATGGAAAAATTCAGAGTTGAGAAGATCTTTCCACAATGCAAAAAAACTGATCCATTAGTTGGAGCTGAAGACACAACAAGGTGGCCTATGGAAAATGTACGTTGATGGGGCTTGTTCCAAAGAAGGATTAGGAGCTGGTGTTCTATTTATTTTTCCATCAGGTACTAATTTTTGATGACCTGTAACTGATTGAATGTTTGAAGATGTTAAGTTGATCACCAAAATGAAGAAAGATAATGCAAGACATTAAATTAGTTAATGGATTATATTTTCATTGATGTCAACTTGATATAATCTAATCAGTTATAATAAAACTGTCAAAGACTTCAGAGAATCAGAGAGATAAAGATTACGCTTTCATTAATGCATAAAAGACAAGCATTCACTATGTGACTTCAAACACTGACGGCTAGTGGAACCCGAAGAAAAGAGCTAACCAAAAGTTAAGTCACAATGATGCATGAGAAAGAAACCTGATGAGAATTACCAAGAAGCATAATCACAATCATAATTGGCGGCCAGAATCACAGTGTAACTCGATGGACAGACAAGCCCAAAGGATAGACAACCCCGATGGATAGACAACCCCGATGGAGAAGCCCAAGGAGAACTTGAGTGTTGACTGAAGCTATAAAAGAGTTAAAACATCAAATTTTACTAGAGTTCAGAAACAAAAAAAATCTAGATGGCAGAGCTAAATATAGACTTAATTGGTAGTTATCATTGTTTTCATCGACAAGATAAATCCAGAGATAAGTAAAGGATTTAAATTTGTTTTTTCCAGTTGGCAAGAAGATCTCTGTGAGATAAAACAAGAATTTTTCTTTAAATCAGATTGGCTAAGATTGTGGATCACGCCAAGATCAAGAAAATCAATAACCTAGAAATGGTGATATCATGTCTATAAAGAGACAACTTAATTCATTACGAATTAAGGGGATTGAATGAAAAAGAGGATGCTGGAGAGAAACTGATGAAGAACAACTTCATACAGTCCTGATCAATCAAGATGAGGAAAGATCTAAATATTTGTGCAAACACTAAGCAACAGAGCATAGCATCACTGAGAAGAAAAAGAGTGGAGCAAAGGTATTGAAAATATATATTGATCACATTAGTTTAATGAGCTTACAATATATCTGAAAATCTAGAAGTATAAGTTGTATATGTGAATAGATCATACTATTTCAATTTAACCATTGAATTAGAAAGTCTCTTAACCGTGCAGGATTTAAAAATCCTTTCTATATTGAGATACATCCCAAGGAGTATCAAAAATTTTGATCATGAAGATAGCATGAGATGCCAGATACCATTTGACAAACCAAAAGAGTTTGGACAAGGAAGGTAGAATAGAAATGCCCGATATCAAGTGAAAAACTAATCTTTTAAACCCTCTAACAAGGTCACACCTAACAATGTGTTTGTAACCTTTAACAGGGTTGGCTCTTCACAGAGCCTACTTCAGAAGAGTGAAATTTTTGGGTTACCGGTCCCAAGTGGTTTTTCACTTAACAGGGTTTCCACGTTAAAAATCCATGTGTCAATGTGTTTATGAGTCATTAATTTAGTGTTTTTCATTACACATAGCTAATCTGGATTGATTGATATACCCTAAGTAATTTACTATTTTTTAGTAAATTGAAAGATCGCTATTCGGTAAACATTTAAAATAAGGTTTAACAAAGCACTCCGAGCAGTAGTAATTTCATAAGTATATTTTAAGGCATTCATCTTATAGGATTGAAGATAAATAGAGGCTTAATATTGTGGTACAAATTTTTTGGGTTGATTAATATTTTTGAGGCCACTGATTCACCCCCCCTCTTAGTTATTACTAACATTTGGTATCATAGCTTGTGTGCTTAGAAAGGGAGTTTAACAGCTCGAGCAAAAGATCACAAGATGAACATATGAGATGTGCCGAAGTTGAATAAAGACAACTTTGCATCATGGTAAAGTATAATAAGACTCCACCTATTAGGTATTGGTAATGATGTTACTAAACACCTTGAAATTGAATATGTGTTGCCTATAGGACCTCACACTCTTGAGAAATTAAGAGAAAAACATGAGCATAATTGCATGATTATAGAACTTGCCTCATCACTCTCTGATGCTGAGTTTGAAGATGTCAAAACCTGTACCTCTACATGGAGGAGATGCTAAGGTACTAAGAGCCAAGACAAAAAGCCTAAGAGGGAGGTTTGATGACCTAAGGATGAAAGAAGGAGAAAATATCACTCAGTATAGCTGCAAAATCAAAGAGGTAGTCAATGATATCCGAGGAGTTGGAGGTTTACTTGAAGAGGAGATAGTGGTAAGTAAAATATTAAGAACCTTATTGCTTGCATATGCTATTAAAGTTTTTTCTATTCAAGAAATGAGAGCAGTTGCAAATAATACAGTTACTCTAGATAGTCTAATTGGTAGACTGATTTCATTTGAAATGAATAACTTTGATAATAGTGTCTTACCATCTATCAAATCTACATTCAAATCTTCTTTGAAAATAAGTAATTCAAGTCATAGACATGCTATTAGAAATGATAGTGAAAGTGATAATGAGGATCAAGGACTTGATGAGATTGAAGCACTAATGGCAAGAAGAGTGCACAAAGGCAAAGGTAGATACAAAGGTAAACTACCACTTGTATGTTTCAATTGTAAAGAGGTTGGACACTTTTCTGCAAGATGTCCAAATAGATGAAAAATGACATAAGTAATGAAGAATCATATGAGAAGAAGTTTGACAGAGGTGATAATAGAGATTACTGAAGCAACTGACAATCTGACAAAAGAGATACCTGAGACTACAAGGACAAAGGGAAGAAATCTTGTTACCTAGCTGAGAACAAAGCTGATGACACTGAAACCGAATTAGAAGAAGACATTGAGATGTTATTTGTAGCCATGAAGGATGATTCAAATGAAGAAGAAGAAAGGTATGTAGAAATTGCACTCATATCTAAGGTTAGTAAGGATGATGTTTGGATCATAGATAGTGGCTGCACTCACCATATGAATGGTGATAAACACAAGTTTGATACTTTTGAATACTATAATGGTGGTTCAGTAAGAATGGGAAATGATACACCTTGTGTAGTTGAAGATAAAGGAACTATAATGTTGAATAACCTGATCAAATGTGAAAATGCTTACTAGGTAAAAGGTTTGAATTATAATTTGTTAAGTGTTTCACAACTGAATAATATAGGTCACCCAGTGACATTTGAAAATAAGAAGGCAAAGATCTTCAATGAATCAGGAAGGTTGATCGAAACTGGTGAGCAGACAAAAGGTAACCTTTTCTATTTTGATGACATTAACACCACTTGTTTAATGGCTAGAAATGAAGACATATGGTTGTGGCACAAAAAATTGTGTCATGTGAATTTTGACAACATGATAAAGATAAGCAACAAAAGGAATGTCAGAGGCTTACCAAGCATGACTAAGCCCAAACATATCATGTGCAAGAATTGTCAAAAAGGTAAGATGAAAAAGTCTAGCTTCAAGAGTAAAACCCATACATCTAATGCAATTTTGGAATTAGTCCATACTGATCTATGTGGAACCATGAGGAAAAAGAGTTACAATGGAGATAGGTATTTTATTCTCTTTGTTGATGATTATTATAGAATGATGATAGTTATGTTCTTAAAAGATAAATCAGAGGCATTCAAGATGTTTAAATGGTATAAGGCTATGGTAGAAAAACAAAGTGATAGGAAATTGAAATGCTTAAGGTCAGATAGAGGAGGGGAATTTACTTCAGATGAATTCACTAACTATTGCAATGAGCATGGAATTAAAAGACAAGTTTTTGCACTGAGAACACCACAACAAAATGGAATTGCTGAAAGGAGAAACAGATCAATTGTTGACTGTGCAAGAACATTGATGATTAAGAAGAGCATCACTCAAAATTTTTGGAGGGAAGCTATCAGTACTGCTATCTACACATTAAACAAAGTAAAATTAAAGGACACAAAGAAGACACCCTATGAGCTTTGGTATGGTCACACACCCAATGTAAGTTACTTCAGAATCTTTGGCAGTCAATGCTATATTTTAAAAGATGATAGAAATGGAAAACTGGACTCCAAAAGTGAAGAAGGTATCTTTCTAGGGTATTCAACCAAAAGAAAGGCTTATAAATGTCTTAACAAGTCATCTAACAAGATCATTGAAAGTGAAAATGTGAAAATAGATGAATTTGCATAAAAGAATGATAAGGAAAGCAGAAGAGAACTAGAGGACTACAATAGGTTTATTTATATAGAACCTGACACTCTACTTGAGCAACATTGTATCACTCCCGAGCAAAAAAACATTGCACCTTAGCATTAGGCTGCAATTACCAAAAAGCAGAAAATCCTCAAGATGATGTTCCGAGCGATGAAGATCAAAATGAAGGTCAAGAAGATGATCAACATGATGAACACAGAGCTGAACCGAAACATTCCAATCATGTCAGAAGACATCATCTACATAATCAAATCATAGGAGATAAGAAGGCTAGAATGAGAACAAGAAGTAAGTCACTAAACAGTAGATGTTTACTTTATGATTTTGAGCCTAAATATGTTAATACTACACTTGATAATGAAGAATGGGCTAGTTCCATGAATGAAGAAATAAAACATATTGAGAAGAACAATACATGGACACTAGTACCGAGACCAGATGACAAGAATGTCATCGGTACCAAATGGATATTCAAAAACAAGCTGAATGGGAATGGAGAGGTCACAAGAAACAAAGAAAGGTTAGTATGATAGGGGTATGCACAAGAAGAAGGTATTGATTATGGAGAAACCTTTGCACCTATTGCTAAACCAGAAGGGTTTGTTGATCCAAACAAGAGAAACATGGTATGTAGACTACATAAATCATTGTATGGATTGAAACAAGCACCTAGAGCATGGTATGAAAGACTTCACTCCTATCTCATTAGCATAAAATTTGTAAGAACAAGTGAAAATAAAAATCTGTACTTAAAAGAAGATACCGATGGTAATATTCCGATTGCTGAAATTTTTGTTGATGATATCATTTTTGGGGGAAATGAAATATTATGCAAATCCTTTGCTAATTAAATGAGAAAAGAGGTTGAAATGTCTATGTTTGGGGATATCAAATTCTTTCTTGGTCTACAGATTCTTCTACAAGATGCAGGCATATATATCACTCAGTCCAAATACATCAAGAAAGTGCTGTAGATATTCAAGATGGAAGATTCCAAACCAATTGGAACACCTATGGCTACTGAATGTAAGCTAACAAAAGAAGACAAATCAAATGAGGTAAATCAAACCTTGTGTAGATCAATGATTGACAAACTAATGTATGTTGTTCATACCATACCATATATAACACATGCAGTTGGAATAGTTGCAATATTCTTTGCTAATCCCTAAGAATCACATATGACTGTTGTCAAGAGAATTATGAGATATCTAAAGAACACTGAGCACTATGGCTTATGGTATAAAAGAGAAGTAAAATTTGAGCTACAAGTCTATACAAATGTTGATTGGGCTGGAAACATTGACGACCGAAAGAGCACAACTGGGGGAGCATTATTTATGGGTGAAAGACTTATCACATGGATCAACAAGAAGCAAGGATGCATCTCTCAGTCAACTGCAGAAGCAGAGTATGTGGCTGCTGCTACAAATTGCTCCAATATTGCATGGATCAAACAGTTGTTGGAAGGTATGAATATGAAGATTCTTGAACCAGTAATTATCTACTATGATAATACCAGTGCAATTAACATTTCTAAGAATCCAGTCAGGCATGCTAAGACTAAGCATATTGCTAACAAGTATCACTATCTAAGAGAACAAGTGCAAGAAAAGGAGGTGATATTGGAATATGTTCAATAAAAGGAACAATTAGCTGATATATTCACCAATCCATTACTGAAAGATACATTTGAGTGCCTGAGACAAAGACTAGGGGTCCAACCCTTGTCTATCGGTCAGTAAGCTGACTAGAAGGCTACATCAGCCTACACATAATCAAAAGATCATTCATGTTGATGCAAACACCAAAATGAACATCAACAAATACATCTGTACACAACAAGGTACAAATCTGCACCGATTACCAGAGACATTGTTTTGTTGATGGATATAGAAATTCAAGGAATATATTATATAAAGTGATGAAAGATGATATAGAAGAAACTTGTTTGGCATTGTTGTCAAAGGAAGAGATTATCTCATTATCATAAGGAAGAGAGATTCATTATCATAAAGGAGAGATTATCATTATCCATGAAGAGAAGTTCCTAAGAATCAAAAGGAAGAGTTAATCAATATTCAAAGGGAGAGAGATTGATTATATATGAAATATCCATCTAAGGGAGAGAAATAACAAAGGGAGAGAGTTCATACAAAGGGAGAGATTATTGTCAAAGGAAAAAGAAATTATCAAGAAGAGGAAAACTCAAGGCAGAAGCACATATCAGAACATAGACATTAGATGCTACATATATCCAATGAAGGGATTGAAGACTGAAGATCCCACTCTGCAAGAAACAAATCTAAGCTATATGAGCTTACCGAGAGTCATAAATTTGTAATAGTTATATTAGGAGAGATTGGTGAAATTGTTATATTTCATATTGTATTAGTAATAATATAGTGTGATAATGTAGTATGTTTCCATCAATGCCAAAGGGGGATATTTATGACATGTAACTAATTGAATGTTTGAAGATGTTAAGTTGATCACCAAAATGTAGAAAGATAATGAAAGACATTAAATAGGTTAATGGATTGTATTGTCATTGATGTCAACTTGATATAATCTAATCGGTTATAATCAAAGTGTCAAAGATATTAGAGAATTAAAGAGATAAAGATTATGCTTTTAGTAATGCATAAAAGACAAGCATTCACTATGTGAATTCAAACACCGATAGCTAGTAGAACCCAACAGACAGAGATAACTGAAAGTTAAGTCACAGTGATGCCCGAGCAAGAAACCCGATGAGCATTACCGACAAGTAGAATCACAAGCATACCTGAAAGCCAGAATCAAAGTGTAACCTGATGGACAGACAAGCCTGAAGGAAAAATAACCCCAAAGGACAGACAACCCCGATGGAGAAGCCCGAGGAGAACTGGAGTGTTGACCAAAGCTATCAAAGAATTAAAACACCAAAGTTTACTGGAGTTTAGAAATGGAAAAATATCTGGCTGGAAGAGATAAATATAGACTTAACTGGTAGTTATCATTGTTTTCATCGACAAGATAAAGCCGGAGATAAGTAAAGGATTTAAAGCTATTTTGTCTAGTTGGAAAGAAGATCTCTACGAGATAAAACAAGATTTTTTCTTTAAATCAGATTGGTTAAGATTTTTGATCATGCCAAGATCAAGAAAATCAAGAACTTAGAAATGGTGATATCATGTCTATAAAGAGACAACTTAATTCATTACAGATTAAGGGAATTGATTGAAAAAGAGGATGCTAGAGAGAAACTGATGAAGAACAACTTCATACAGTCGTGATCAATCAAGTTGAGGAAAGAGATAAATATTTTTGCGGACACCGAGCAACAAAGCATAACATCACCAAGCAAAACAAGAGTGGAGCAAAGGTATTGAAAAGATATATTGATCACAATGGTTTAATGAGCTTATAATAGATCTGAAAATCTACAAGTATAAGTTGTATATGTGAACAAATCACATTGTTTTAGTTTATCCATTGAATCAGAAAGTCTCTTAACCGAGTAGGATTTAAAGATCCTTTCTATATTGAGATACATCCTAAGGAGTATCAAAAAGTTTGATCATGAAGATAGCATGAGATGTCGGATACCATTTAACAAACCAGAAGAGTTTGGACAAGGAAGGTAGCATAGAAATACTTGATATCAAGTGACAAACTAATCTTTTAAATCGCCTAACAAGGTCATACCTAATAGTGTGTTTGTAACCTTTAACAGGGTTGGATCTTCACCGAGATCACTTCAGAAGAGTAAAATTTTTGGGTTACCCCTACCAAGTGGTTTTTCCCTTAACAGGGTTTCCACGTTGAAAATCCATGTGTCAATGTGTTTACGAGTCATTACTTTAGTGTTTTGCATTACACAGAGCTAATCTAGATTGATTGGTATACTCTAAGTAATTTACTATTTTTTCAGTAAATTGAAAGAATGTTATTCGGTAAACATATAGAATAAGTTTTAACAATGCACTCCAAGCAGTAGTAATTTTATAAGTATATTTGAAGGAATTCATCTTATAGGACTGAAGATAACTAGAGGCTTAATATTGTGGTACAAATTTTTAAGGTTGATTAATTGGAATATTTTTTAGGCCACTGATTCACCCCCCCTCTCAATTATTACTAACACTTTCAAGTACTATTTATGTTGGAGATTTGCTTCTGTACAAATAGTTGATTGTATGTTTGTCATTGATGACAACATATAATATACAAAAATATTCTGTGAGCAATTATCAGTACAGATATTTTGGATCCGTGCACATTTAAATCTATGTTGTGGACATGTTCTGGATGTAATGTTCATACACGTAGATTCAGATATTTAGTTTCAATGGAGTTATGTTAATCTATTTTGGTAGTTACAGTTTCTAGAGATTATTTGTTAAGAGCTGACATATTTACATTGTTTCTTGAGTTGCGCCTATCTTCAGGATATGCGTGTTTGTATTCATGTTTAGTTATGAGTTAATGATGATTATCTAAAGGTGCTAAATGTGTTTTAACAAAAGCGTGATGTTTGAGTTAATTTAGTAGAGCCAACTATGTGAAGTGACACATCTATTCATTTGAGTTGCACGGTCTTAACTTTGATTGCGTGCTTAGTTAAGCCGACAAGGAAGTTACTGAAGTGTTTCCTACAACTATCGTGACCTTATCCTTGGGTAAGATACATATAGCAATTCAATTGTGATTGAAGAGTGTGAATGAAGCAAAAATAAGAAAAAGATAGAGCAGTGAAGAAAGTTAGACAGTAAGTGTACATCATTCATCAATTGAAGATCTATGTGAAGAATCAGAAGAAGATTACAATTCACTAGAACTGATCAAGACAAAAGGTCTACACAAACATTTCATTTTAAGATATAGTGTATATCTTCCATTCAGAAGGTTACAACCTTCACCATTTGAGTAGTTAGCTCTTCGACAGTGAGCCCTCACCCCTAACAGGGTTATTTGTAAAAGACTCCTAACAAGGTCTGACCTTTGACCAGGTCTCTATACTTATTGCATTGTAAAGATAAAATCCTAACAGGGTTGCAAGATCTTCTAACAAGGATCATTATAAACTAGTACAATTATTTGTGGGTGCTAATTCTCACTGGGTTTTTTACCTAATTTGGTTTCCCCCATTACCAAAATTGTGTTGTTCATTTCTGTGTTATCTCATTGAGTTTATGTTTAAAGTAATTCTATACTTAATTGGAAAAAGAATTGAATCTTGTAGATAACTGATTCACCCCCCCTCTTATTTATCTCTTGGGACTATTCCTAACAATTGGTATCAGATCCAAGTGCCTTGGATAGAAAGCTTAATAGCTTAAGGTAGATCATATGGCATACTTCAGAAAAGAGAGTCCTAAGTTTGATGGAGAGAATTATCTTGATTGGAAGAACAAAATGATAACACATCTAAAGTGCGTTGGTTTTGACATTTTTTCAATAGACACACAAGAAGTTGTTGTTCCCTCTCTGAAAGACCTTGCAAGAGATGATGCTACTAGTAAAAAAAAGGAGGTATTCACTACTAATGCAATTTCCAAGAAGCCCTTATAAGTGCATCATCTAACAGTAAATTCTCTGAGATTAAGAAAGTAGATAGAGCCTACACCATATGGAAGTATTTAGAAGATATGTTTGAAGGAGATATTCAAGAAAAGAATGCGTGAAGAAAGACATGGAAAAAGAAGTGTAACAACTTAGAGATGCTACCTAAAGAAAACATCAGAGCTTACAATTAGAGGATTAATGAAGCAGTCTCAGGAATCAGAAACAATGGTGGAGAAATTTCAAAGGAAGACATAATGGACAAACTGATGACGACATTGACATCAGACTATGAGAGAAAGATCAATATCTTAGATGAGACTATGCAATTTTCAAAAGACTTCAAGAGAGAGACCTTGATCAGAAAAATATCTGCATTTGAGATATCAAGATTGAAGATAAAACCTAAAAGTGAAACAACTTTTAAAGCCTCAGTCCATGGTAAGAAATTCTTGAACAAATATAGTAATAATGAGAAAGAAGAAGTGGATACAGAACTAGAATAAATCATTGCAATGATTGCCAAGAAAGAAAGGAAAGGTAAAGGAAAATATGAAGATCAACTACCATTCAAATGTTTTTCATGCAACAAAGTTGGCCATTTTGCATCCAAGTGTCCTACAAGAGTCAAAAAGTTCAGATCAGATTACAAGCCCAAATATACTAAGGAATGCTATCACATTGAACATGGTGTAACTAATGACGACTCATGAGAGGATGAAATTGGATTCATTTCCATTAAATACATTGAGAAAATTCTTGAAGAAATGGACATTGAAGATGAAAATAAAGCACAATAGTTAGCATTAGTTTCCAAAGTAAACATCAGAATTGACTAGATCATTGATAGCAGATGCTCACATCACATGATACAAGACAAAGAGAAATTTGTACAAATAGACAAGTACAAGGGTGGTATGGTTAGATTTGGAGACAACACTCCAAAACCTATCATAGGCAGAGGTTCTATTACCTTAGATGGAAAGAACAAGACATATGATGTTCTTTAAGTTGATGGTTTACATCATAACCTACTGAGTGTTGGAAATTTTCTTGAAAAAGGATATCAGTTGGAATTCAAAGACAAAAAGTGCATCATTAAAAACAAACAAGAAGATATGATTGCATCAAGCTCTAAGACTAAAGGTATTGTTTTTTAGCTCAATTCAGAAGTAAGTTGTTTTGTTGCAAAATTAGATGACAGTTGTCTATGGCACAAAAGACTTTGTCACATCAATTTTGACAACATAGTAAAGATAAAAAATGTAAAGGTAGTAAGAGACCTTCCTAGTATTGCAAGACCAGTTGATAATATGTGCAGGGAATATGTGATGGGAAAGAATGTAAGGAGCTCATTCAGAAGCAAGCAGAACTCAGCAGAAAACAAATTGGATCCAGTGCATACAAACTTATGTGGTCCTACTCAAACAAGATCATACTATGGAGAAAGGTATTTTATTTTGTTTGTTGATGATTTTTCAAGGATGATATGGGTTGTGTTCTTAAAGGATAAGTCTGAAGCTTTTGAGAAGTTCAAAATATTCAAAGCTAAAGTTGAAAATGAGTCTGGATTAAAACTAAAGTGTTTGAGATTAGATAGAGGAGGAGAATTCACCTCTGACCAGTTTTATGAGTATTGCAAAGAACATGGGATCAAAAGGTAGTTGAGTGCTCCTAGAACCCCTCAATAGACTGGGATTGCAGAAAGAAGAAATAGGATCATACTTGACACAATGCACACTATCATGATAGAAGGAAAAGTTGCACACACCTATTGGAGAGATGAAATCAATACAACAGTCTATACTATCAATAGAATACAATTAAGGCCAGGCGCAGATAAGACACTTTATGAACTTTGGTTTGGTAATGTACCTACAGTAAAATACTTCATAATATTTGGAAGCAAGTGCTACATCAAGAGAGATGATGGTGTTGGTAAGTTTGATGCCAGAAGTGATGAAGGTATTTTCCTTGGTTACTCTACTAAAAGCAAAGCTTATAAATGTTTTAACTTGAGATTGAAGAAGATAATTGAAAGTACACATGTGAAGATTAAGGAGAAGTTCATGATTCAAGAAAGATACTATGATTGTGCACCTATGATTGAAGATGAACCCAGGCCTAGTAGTAAAGAAACAATCATTGAAGAAATCTTTGATTGTATTGATGTATAATGAAATGACCCTGAAACAAGTAAAGAGGAATCACATATTACATATGAAGATGCCACACCTAAAGTTCCAAAATTCACAACTAGATACCATTCAAAGGAAGATATCATTCAAAGGAAGATATCATTGGAGATCAGAGCAGTAGAGTTTTGACAAGATCTAAAGAAAAAGGTTTAATAGTTTATGAAGAGGTATGTTTACTTTCACAAATTGAACCTTTAAGTGTTGAAGATGCATCCAATGATTCAGCTTGGCAGAAAGCTATGAAAGAAGAATTAGATCAGATAATCAAGAATGATGCATGGGAACTGGTCCCTAGACCTTGCGACAAAAATGTAATTGGTACAAAGTGGATATTTAGAAATAAGATGAATGAAGAAGGTATAGTGGTAAGAAACAAAGCAAGATTGGTATGTAAAGGATATGCACAGAGAGAAGGAATATACTACACTGATACATTTTCCCCTGTGAGCAGAATGGAAGCTATCAAGTTGTTTTTGGCCTATGCAAAATTCAAGAACTTCAAAGTATATCAGATGGATGTCAAGTCAGCCTTTCTGAACGGTGACTTGAAGGAAGAAGTTTACATAGAACAACCTAAAGGATTTAGTTTATTAGACAGACTAGACATGGTATGCAGACTAAAGAAATCCCTTTATGGACTTAAATAGGCCCCAAGAGCTTGGTATGAGAGACTTGATGGTTACTTGACCAAGATTGGATTCAAAAAGGGAGCAGTAGATTGCAACTTATTCATGAGAGAGACACCCGATGGACTACTACTTGTTTCTATCTTTGTTGATGACATTATCTTTGGAGGTAATGACAAGCTTAGTGCAAAATTCACCAAACAGATGCAAAGTGAGTTTGAAATGAGCATGATTGGACCTATCAAATATTTTCTTGGATTGAATGTAAAGCAAACAGACAAAGGCATATTCATAAATAAGTCTAAGTATGTGAAGGAGATATTGAAGACTTTCAAAATGGAAGATTGCAAACCAGTAAGAACCCCCATGATATCAGGAAGCAAGATTTCTAAAGATGATGATTCCACAGTAGTTGACAAGACACTATACAAGTCTATGATTGGAAAACTCATATATCTTACTCAATCTAGATCAGATATATCTAATGTAGTTGACATTGTTGGAAGATTTGCAGCTGAACCTAAACAAAATCACCTAATGGCAATAAAAAGGATATTCAAATACTTAAAGGGGACTATAGACTATGGTTTATGGTATCCTAACTCAGAGAATATACAACTTCATGTGTATACAAATGCAGATTGAGCAGGTTGTGTTGATGACAGGAAGAGTACCTTAGGAGGAGAAATATTTCTTGGAGACAGGTTGGTTAGTTGGACAAGAAAGAAGTAGAATTGTATCTCTCAGTCAATAGTAGAAGCTAAGTATGTTGCAGCAACATTGAATTTATCAACAATGTTTGGGATCAAATATATTATTAAAGACTTTGGTGTTTAGATTGATTATCCTATTGTTATTCACTATGATAACACTAGCACTATCAATATGTCAAAGAACCCTGTGATGCACGTAAAGAAAAAAACACATTAAGATTAAATATCATTTTCTAAGAGAAAAAGTTGCAGACATTTTTACAAAGCACTAAAGAATAGTTAATAGACATTTTTACAAAGCCTTTATCAAAAGATAATTTTGAGTATCTCAGGGAGAAGCTGGGAGTAATTCCCTTTCCTAAGTCTGATTAGAACTTACAACAAAAGCATCAGTCCTTGGTGACTGATGTGTGGTTGACTAATCTACTTCTGGAGTAGTACCCGTGCTTAATTATTTTTGGAACCCTTTTCCATTGATGTCAAAGGGGGAGTATATAGTTAGGGGGAGCATATACTCTGGGGGAGTATACAGTAATGAAAAATAAAGTAATAAGAGATGCAGTAGTTAAGAGGAGATTTTGATGAGGATATTGAGAATATTGTAAAAAGAAGGAAGATGCTTTGGGTTGATGGTGTTTTTCATATCATATTTTTCCATCAATGTCAAAGGGGGAGATTGTTGGAGATTTTCTTCTATGCAAATAGTTGATTGTATGTTTGTCATTGATGACAACATATAATATATAGCAGTGTCCTTTGAGAAATTATCACTATAGATATTTTGGAGCCTTGTGAATTTACATATATGTTGTAGACATGTTCTAGATGTAATGTTCATACACACAGATTCAGATTTTCAGTTTTAGTGGAGTTGTGTTAATCTGTTTTGACAGTTACAGTTTCTGGAGATTATCTGTTAAGAGCTGACATATTTACATTGTTTCTTGAGTTGCACCTATCTTTGGGATATGCGTATTTGTATTCATGTTTAGTTATGAGTTAATGATGATTATCCAAAGGTGCTAAACATTTTTTAACAAAAGCATGATGTTTGAGTTAATTTGGTAGAGCCGACTATGTGAAGCGACACATCTATTCATTTTGAGTTGCGCGGTCTTAAATTTGAATGCATGCTTAGTTAAGCCGACAAGGAAGTTACTGAAGTGTTTCCTATAGCTATCATGACCTTATCCTTTGGGAAGATCCATATAGAAATTCAATTGTGATTGGAGAGTGTGAATGAAGTGAAAAAAAGAAAAAGATAGAGCAGTGCAGAAAGTTAGATAGTAAGTCTACATCATTCATCAATTGAAGATCTATGTGAAGAATCAGAAGAAGATTACAATTCACTCAAACTGATCAAGACAACATGTCTACACAAATAATTCATTTTCAGATATAGTGTATATCTGCCATTCAGAAGGTTGCAGCCTTCACCATTTAAGCAGTGAGCTCTTGGACAGTGAGTCCTCACCCCTAACAGGGTTATTTGTAAGAGAATCCTAACAAGGTCTGACCTTTGACCAGGTCTCTGTACTTATTGCATTGTAAAGATCAACTCTTAAAAGGGTTGCAAGATCTTCTAACAAGGATCATTATAAACTAGTACAGTTATTTGTGGGTGCTAATTCCCACCGGCTTTTTAACCTAATTTGGTTTTCCCGATTACCAAAATTGTGTTGTTCATTTCTGTGTTATCTTGTTGTGTTTATGTTTAAAGTAATTCTGTACTTAATTGGAAAAATAAATGAATCTTATAGATAACTGATTCACCCCCCCCTCTCAGTTATCTCTTAGGACTATTCCTAACAATTTCTTGTTAACTTTTTAGTGTACAAATAATACTCTTGAATATGAAGCCTTATTTTTGGGGTTAAATATTGCTACTAGGAATGGTATCAAGTGTCTAAAAGTTTTTGGGGATTCCGAGTTAGTATTAGCATGAGTTAGATCCAAGTATGACGTGTTTCATGATAGATTAAAATTGTACAAGCATTCTATTTGGGATTAGATTGAACTATTTGATACCTTTAACATTGAATGGATAGAAAGGTGAAAAACATCATGGCTGATTTTCTGGCCAATGTTGCTCTAAAGAATGGTGATTTGAATTTGAGTGGGGTATCAATTGTGAAAGTTAAGATTAGGCCAGTTGTGCCTGATAATATTTATAACTGGAAAGTTTTTGAGGATGATCAAGATATCCTTAGGTTTATCTAGTTCCTTGACCATTATGAAGACCAGGATGTAGATTGTAATGCTTTAGTTGAGGTGATTCATGACAAGGATACTATTTTTGGTAATGAGATTGTCTAGTTAGGTTCTAATCAGATTCCTAAGGGTCAAGTAGAATTAGAAGCATTGTTCAGTGATCAAGAAGATTATTTATCAAACATGAGTAGTGCTGAAATCAAGGATCTAGAGGAAGTGAATATGGGATCTGAAACAACACCTTAGATGGTATATATTGGATAAAATTGTTAAGAAAACACAAGCATGTGTTTTCCTAGTCATATGAAGACCTAAAATCCTATAGGGAAGACCTTTTCTAGCATGAGATCCCACTGAAACTAGATACCAAGCCATTTAGACAGAAGCAAAGACCAATCAACCCAATGTTGGCTCCCAAGATGCAACAAGAATTAATGAGGTTGATGGATGTAGGAATTATTCAAACCATAAGACATTCAACTTGGGTTTCCAATTTGATCCCAGTAAGGAAAAAGAATGGTGATCTAAGGCTTTGTGTTGACTTGAGGAATTTAAATATTGCATCTTTAAAAGATAATTATTCTTTGCCTAACATGGAGACAATGTTGCACAAAGTTACTGGTTATGATTTATTGTCAATGATGGATGGGTTTTTAGGTTAAAACCAAGTGTTAGTGAAGGAATCAAAGCAGTTCAAAGCTACATTTACTACTCCTTGGGGACATATGTTTATATTAGAATTCCATTTGGTCTCATGAATGCAGGGGCAACATTCTAGAGAGCTATGGATGTTACATTTAAAGAATTTGTTGATTTATTCATGGTAATTTATCAAGATGATTTAACAACATATTCCAAGAAGGTAGAGGACCATTGTGGTCATTTATCAAATATTTTTAATAAGGCTTTGGAATATGGTGTTTCTTTGAATCCTAAGAAATGTAAATTTGTTGTAACTAAAGGAAAGTTATAGGGATATAATGTATCAAAGGAGGGAGTGAGAATTGACCCAAAAAAGGATAGATGCAATTCAAAAGGTCACTACTCCAAAGAATGTTAAGGGAGTGAAATATTTCATAGGAAATATTATTTTTGTGAGGAGGTTTATTGATAACTTTGTAGAAATTGTTAAGCCTATAATAAGTTTTTTAAAGAAGGATGCAAAGTTTGAGTGAGATGAAAAAGTACAATTTTATTTTGAGAAAATAAAGAAGGTAATTTAGGAAGCACCTGTTTTGAGGTCTCCTAATTACAGTAAGCCATTTTCATTATTTTATTTTGAATATTTTCATACAATTGCTTATGTGTTACTGTAGAAATATGAAGAGGGTGATGACATGTAACTGATTGAATGTTTGAGGATGTTAAGTTGATGATCATGAAGACATTAAATTAGTTAATGTATTTTATTTTCATTGATGTCAACTTGATATAATCTGTATGGTCATGGACATACTGCAAAAGAATTCAAAGAACTGATGAATTAAGGCTATGCTATCAATAATGCATATAAGTCAAGTATTCATAAAGTGACTATATACATCGACAAAGTGCACATCGACGGACAGATAAAAAGAGCAAAGTCACAATGATTACCTGATGAGAAAATGCACAACATTACTAACGAGCAAAGTTACAGTGTTACTTGATGAGAAAAGCACAGTGTAACCCGGAAAATAGAATTACAGTGTTACTCGATAGAAAAGACAAGGACAAAGATCCTCATGGCAACTGAAGTCACACCAATGGAATAGTCAGTTATCATTGAAGACTAACTGAAGTGTTGACCAACAGAACAGAGAGTTCAGAAAATGAAAAAATGCATAGCAGTCAAGAGCTAAAGATATAATTAACTCATACTTATCTTTGTTTTAATCGACCAGATAAATCCGAGGATAAGTAATGGATTTAAAGCTGCTTTGTCCAGTTGGCAAGAAGATCTCCTTGAGATAAAACTGGAGTTTTCTTTAAATCTAATTGGCAAGAATTGTGGATCATGCCAAGAATAAAGAAAGCCAAGAAACAGTGAATCATGTCTATAAAGAGACAAACCCAATTCATTACGAATTGTGGGGCTAAAGAGAAAAGAGGAAAGATGTGAAAGAAATTATGAAGGAGAAGAAAGTATTCATTCAGTCCTGGACAACAAGCTAAGGAAAGAGCTAGATTTTGCAGACACCGACCAACAGTGAGACAACATCATAGAGAAAAACATTGTGGAGAAAAGGTATAGAATTGATTATATTGATTAGTGAGGTAATTCACTTACAATATATCTAAAAATCTACAATTCAAGATGTATGTGTGAACATATCATTTAGTGTTTCAGTTTAACCATTGAAGCATCAAGTCTCTTAATTGAGCAGGAATTAAAAGTTTTTTGTAATTGAGATACATCCCAAGGAGTATCAAAAAATTTGATCATAGAAAGTAGCATTAGATATGCCCGATACCTATTGACAGGTCAAGTGAGTGTTTGATCAAGGATGGTAGCATTAGATGCCATATACTAGGTGACAAACTATCTTTTAAATCCTCTAACAAGTTCATACCTAATAGTGTGTTTGTAATCTTTAACAAGGTTGGCTCCTAACAGAGCTCACTTTAGAAGAGTCAAAATTTGGGGTACCGGTCCCAGTGGTTTTTCCCCTAACAGGATTTCAACATTAAAAATCCATGTGTCATGTGTTTATGTTTCATTACTTTACTATTTTACATTTCACATATGTAATTCTGGATTGATCAGTATACTCCGCATATTTACTATGTTTCGGTATATAGTTGATTGCTTATCGGTAATCATACAGAAGAGATATTTACAAAGCATTTCAACAAGTAGTAAATTGTTATCAGTATTTCAAGGCATTCATCTTGTAGGACAAAAGATAACTAGAGGCATAATTTTTGGTTATAAGTTTTAAGGGCTGATTTAAAAATTAATTTTTGAGGCCACTGATTCACCCACCTCTCAGTTATTACTAGCAGAGGGGTATGGACATCCCATTGCATTTTTCAATAAATCTCTCCAAGCTGCAGAGTTAAACTATGAGATGATGGAAAAACACACATATGCTTTAATTAAAGTTGTAAAATCATTCAGACCTTATCTGGTTTGTGAAAAAGTGATTGCATATGTGCCTCATGCAACAATCAAGGATATTCTTACCCAGTCAAAGGTTAATGGCAAACAATACAAATGGATCAACAAGATTCAAGAGTTTAATTTGGAAATCCATATTACAAAATTAGTATGAGGATTAGGCTTGGAAAAGCTAATGACTAAAGAAAATATGGATCTGGTTCAGGTAAATAATGTGGGAATACAAGATCTAGAAGTAACTAGTATTGAAAGACAACCTTGCTATGCTAACATTATATATTTTCTCAAAAATTCCAAATGCCTTAAGACTATGACTGATAATGAAAAAGAACCCCCAGGTTGCAAGCCCAAAAATACACATTAGTACAGGGACATTTATATTGGAAAGACATAAATGGTGTACTTTTGTTGTGCTTAGATGAATGACAGGATGAAAAGGTTTTAAAAGAGATGCATGTTGGTGTGTGTGGTAGACATTATTTTGCCAAGACTACTACCCACAAGATCCGAAGGGTTGGTTATTTTTGGCCCTATTTATATAAAGATTCTTTCAAATTTGTATAAAAGTGTGAAGCATGTCACCAATTTTCTTCCAAGTTAAAGTATTCAGGTGCTTTTTTGTTTAATCTAGTAGTTATTGAGGCTCCTTTTTCCATGTGGGGGATTGATTTTGTTGGGGAGTTTTTAGAAAAATCTAGTGCTGGACATAGTTGGATATTGGTTGCCAAATATCACTTCACAAAGTGGATAGAGGAAATTCCTACCAAGAAAGCAACTAGTAAGGTTGTAATTGAATTTCTGATGCATAATATTCTAACCAGATTCGGTGTCCCTATGAAATTGATAATGTATAATTCTATGTGTTTGAGGTTAGAAGTGACATCATACTCTTCCCCATACCACCCACAAGCTAATGGGCAAGCATAATCCAATAATAAGAGGATTCTACAGATTTTGAAGAAAACTTTGAAAACAAAAAAAAGAGATTGGCATTCTAATTTAAAACTAGCTTTATGGGTTGAAAGAGTAATGTGAAAAAGGCTACTGACAAGTCCCCTTTTGAATTGGTGTATGGTATGCTATCCAAATTACCATTAAATAACTTACTTCCTATTTATAAATTTATTGAGGATGAAGGGTTGGGAGTGAGTGATGCCATGCATAACAGAATGGTCCAATTGGTTGAATTGGATGAAATCAGATGAGAGGGACAAAAGAAATAAATGAAAAGTCAGCAGAAAATGAAATATCTATTTTACAAGAGAGAAAGTAAAATAAAGTTTCAGCCAGATGACATGGTGTTGCAGTGGAATGCTAAAGCTAAAGATAAAGGAAAACATAAAAAGTTTGAATCCTTATGGTTAGGGCCTTATGTTATTCATCACACACATGGTAAGGATTCATATTTTTTGATAAATCTAGATAAAGAGGTAATGAAATTTCTAGTCCATGGATAGTTTCTAAAACCTTTCTTTAGCTAAGTTTCTTTCCATGCACAGTAGTCATGTATATATGTAGTTGGCTTTAGGTGTGTTTTCTTTCTATAGGATGTACATTTTTATATAATCCTATGTTTTTTGCTGTGGAGCTTGATTTTGTCCCTGTTATGCTTTTCCCAGATTTTTGGATTCTTGCTTTGATCTTGCAATCAAGCATCCTCAGTTAGAGCCACTGTTAGTCATAACTTTTCCATTTGGAATATTCATGTTTTGGATCTAGTTAAGATTGAAAAATGTTTTCCCTGCTGCTAAGTCTTTCAAAATTTCATGATGTTATAGCCTAGTTATAAAACCCTAGTGTTTCCTGTAAAACCCTTGGTATGAATTTGGTCTAAAAACCTAGGTTTCCTTTGTGAATGTTATAAAAATGAGTTACTTTTTGGGTCACTTAAGTCTCTTACCCATGGGTTTAATTTTTTGTCGTTGGGCCATTTCCTAGAATTTATTAAGTCATGCACGAGGTTCTTTATAATATTTCCTAAAGTTCTTAAGTCCCCTCGATGTTTAATTTCTCCCAAGTGTTGTGCAAGTCTCTTTAGATCTAACGAAATGCACAATCCCTTAATCACAAGATGCAGACAATTTAATTCATCAAGTAAATACACCTATGCAACGCCTATCCTTTCCAGATCCTGGGGCCGACGTGTTAAAGGCTTACATGATGATAAGGTTTAGATAGATTCACTTTGATCCAACAACGTGTGTGATCCCATGATCAGAAGATGCAACTAGTTTAATCATCAATATATCATGTCATGGTGCCAAGTGTCTTTCCTAAGATCATGAAGTTTGGATGCTCAAAAGCTAATGACTAGGTTTTTGCACAGTCAAATCTAATTTCATCACATGGTTGGCGCATTTCCACTATTTGGAGTTGTAGGGAAGATATCCTTCATGACATAGCACCTGAGAAACATGTGGAAAGTGGTCAGAGTTGAGAGGAAGATAAGTTTAGTTAGATCAGATCAGATCATGTGGATGAATCTATCCCATAAAGATCAAGGTGCATGATGCTTATTCATTGTGGGTTCACACTTTGTGACACGTTAAGATCGTGGGTTCATCTAGGGTTAAAGGTGAAGTTAAATCTAGATCATATATGTTTTGATCCTAAAATTATCACAATCCATTGATCCTAAAGATGCATCAGTTTTACTCATTATGGGTTCATGATTAAGTGACACTTTTCCTATTTGATTGTTGATTCCTTTGCTTTTTGTGAGCCACACGATATGATAAGATCATGTGGTGGGCATGATGCCGCTAAAGGAAGTTGCATGAGTTTTATTTCATTATGACATAACACCTGTGCGACGCATGGCATATGATGGGACTCGGCCAGAGCTAAGTCAGGTTAATGATTTTTCAGGTTTATTTTGATCTAACAGATGGCGCTTTCCCTTGATGGAAATATGAGGATTATTTATTCTTCAAAGAATCACGCTTATGTGACATGTGTCCTTTTCGAATCATGGGTCTGGGTTTTCAAGGAAGATAAAGGTAAATTAGATCTAATCAAATATGACAATGAGTGTGATGCCTTGAATGTGAAATGTTGATTGGATATCCTTTGCAGAATCACACCTGTGCAATGCGTGTCCATATCCAATCTTGGCTCGCAGATCTTTTAAAAGGAGATCAATGACCACATTTTAAAGTTGAATAAAGGGTTTGATCTCAACCATTGTTGGATTTTATGCACTAGGTGTAGCCATTGCAATAAATGTTTGAATTTTTAAACATTTTCCCAGGGTTTTGAAGTGATAGTTCCGTATCTTATACGATAGGAGAGTAAATTCATGATTTGATATTCTAGGTTGTATAAATGAAATTAGGAGATGCTACCAAGATTATAATTTGATGGCTCTGAATGTTTTGATGTTGCATTTATGTTGAGGTAATATTATATTTAGGTTTTTTGATCAGATTTGTAGATCTTTTAAAACCCTTAGTTGACTCCCTGTCTTTCATGCTTTAATGATGGATTTGTTCTCGAGTCTGGTGGTTGGAGGATTAGATTTCCTTCAAAGACATACATTCCCTGATGAATAGAGACATTCCATATTCCTTTTCTAGGGGAATGTTATTTAAGTTTTTAAAATAAGCTATCAGTGGTCACCTTGGATTTGATTTTATATGTATCTGATGTTTTGATATAAATATATGTCTATATTTCATGCTATATGTTTGATGTTATTGAATAGTTGTCTTTGTTCTAGCTTTTGTATTCATTTGGATTGGTTGTTAATGACATCTCAGTCCATCACTTTGTAAGGTAGAGTGTCTAACTAGTTTAGGTTTTCTTTTAAGGAGAGAATTAAAATCCTTAAGGTATTTCAGTGAGTAAAGAGTTGTAACAAATTTGATAATTATTTCTGGTTTCAAGAAGTGTGAATTAAGTATGTAAGGCATACTCAAATTTAGAGGTCATTTGAAAGTTTTACATTGATGTATCTTTGTTGTTAAAGGCCTTTGCATATTAAGTGACTCCATACCCACTGGATAGGGTACTGGTCTAGTATGTTAGATTGTGTGGTTCTCATCAACCTTTATAAAATCTGTTATCATTTACATGTTTATGTAACATCCACTATGCCTGCTTGTTTGTGAAATTATTGAATATTGAAGGTAGAAGTTAGGTACACCTGCATGAGCTTGTGGAGCTCAAAGTGAAGGAGGATTTAATCCTCGTTAATTGGACTTGTTCCTTGGAATAATAAATATTTAGGTTGCATAGAGTCAAGCATTGCTGCTATATAAGATTCTGCAAGAAAAAGCTCCAACAAATCCTAAAGAATGCAAATGTTCAAATGGGAAAAATGCAGATTGAACTTGATGACTAAAGAACCAAGTATCATTAAATAGAAAAATATAATCAAATAACAAAAGGAGAACTTGTTGAGGCTAAGAAACACATTGAAAAACTTCATATGAGTAGTGACAAGATTGATGAATAGAGAGAGAGAGAAAAAATCCTAAAGGAGACATGACAAGAGTTGGCTTCAATGAAGTTGAATGTTCTAAGTCTCAAAAAGAAAATTATGAAGATAATATAGATGAAGAAAGATAGGTACAAGAAGATCCTAGAAATTATATTAGACGTTTTAAGGTATATGCTTTGGATGCAACAAATTTGGTCACATGAAGAGAGATTGCAGAGGTAAAATTCCTTACAAACCCTTTTCTGGTTATTGTTTCAATTGCTATGAATATGGACACAAGAAGATAGAATACAGGAAGCCTGATTATTCCTACACTAAGCAAGATTACATTAGATAAGAAACAACAACTAAGATCACAAGTTACAAGTGCAATAGCTTTGGGCACATCGCAAAGTATTGCAAGTTGCAGATTAATCAGAACAGATCATCTCCTACATGCTACAAATGTAACAATCAAGGACATATAGTGAATTTTTGCAGGTATAATGGATCTACAGGTAAAATAAGACCATCACCTATTGTTATAAAGAAAAATGTTGACGATGTTGGAAAAAGTATGGTTGAATACATGGAAGAGTTTAATAATCAATTTGTAAAACAAAGTGGTAAAGTTTGGAAAGTGAAGGATTCAAGTGAGCCTAAGGTTCAGGGATATTTAGTAGTTGCTAATAAACCTTCACCTGATGTTGTTACATCAACTCTATATCCAAGCATGGCCTTAGGGGGAGATTTCAAGAAATACACATAAAATCATCTAGCCATTGTTTATGTGGAATAAGATTTTGTGAGATTATGGAGAGTATGTATGATTGGTATGAAATGCCTATCTGAGATCGCACAACTATACACACTATATCTTGTGTTCTCCAAATTAATGATCAATTGGATCATTGCAGAGTTGGATTTATTGGGAACTATGTTTTTATTTTTACAATGAAGTATAAGGGTAATCAAAAGAACTTATTTAATCACTATTAAAAGAGCAAAGTTGAAGAAGAGAAGTGATTTGAGGAAGAATGACTAAATAAGATAGGGGAATTTACGAGTTATTGAAGAATGAATTCACGGATTCAATGAACAAATGTATTTAGATTACTTGCAAGTATTTGAATATGGATAATCCTATGATTTTTGATGTAAATGAGAGGCCTCGATACAAATTAAAGAATCATCCTCACAAATCAATTGAGGACGACCTTGAAGGCATGTTTTCTCAAACGCACTATAAAGTTCTACACATCAAGGATATTAGGGTATATATCCACTACAAATATGAGTCTCTGGGAGAATTTGAGATCTACAAGGAAATAAAAGACATTATTAAAGAGGATGGAAAATGGAAGGATGAGTTTTCTCATCTTGAGAATCTCAGTGTGATGAAAATGTCAGAAATGCATGAATTTGATTAAGCAGAATGGTTTAAGACCGTGTTGAGTAGAGTGCATGACCAATTCATTTGGATTGGTGAGTAGCCTGTAAGATTTGCAGTGAGCTGATCCATGACATTATTGGTTTAGATAAATATAGATTCATCCCTATAGCAGAGAAGAATACCAAGAAATATGGATAAGCGAGAGATGATAGTGGCCGACATCTTCCAACAAGATGTTAGACTAGTTGCGATGATATTGGGATACAAACTTCATTATAGCAGCCGACCAAATTCAGTATCTACCAGTGTTATAATGATGGCGTATAAGATGGTGAAGGAGAAAGTGAAGTATAACCTTTGCAAAGTTCTAGCACAAAAATTTATGGAGAATGTAAGGCAGATTAAGAGAGACAAATCAGAGGCATTCAGATTTGGATCACTGTTGATATATATGTACATACACATTATGCATAAATTCCCTAGTATGCACCCAAGATCTTGTAGAGATAATGAACCTATTATATAACAAGTATCGAACAACTATAGGAGACAAAACAGTGAATAGGTAGATGAAGAATTATTCGGTATGATCAAAATCTTGCAGAGAAAAATGAAAGAAAGAAAAAGGATACCAGAGGAAATGGTAGAGAAATACAAGGATACAATTTGTTTCATGGTTAAAACTGATTGTGTTTTCTTTGAGGTAGTAGAGACTAGAGTAAAATGGTGTTACCCTATGGGGTATGAGGTTAGTTCAGAGATATTTACAATGCAAGTTGAGTATATATTATCGTTAGAGATTAATCCATTAGAAGAGAGATGTGGTACTTATGAATAAAAATATTCTAAGATTAGAGAGGAATAAACAAAAATAGCTAGGAGAAAGAAAATTTAGAATGTTGTAGATGGTCTAGGAGAGAAGGCTGGTATCTATAGAGAAGCGATGAAGTAAATAAGGAGAAAGATGACTGTAAGTGCATCTAGCGTGGTGAGATTTTCCTCTACAACTCTTCCACCTCTAGAAATTAAGAAGAATTCCAACCCACCCCCTACTATGGTAGAAGTTCCAATGAAGACATCATAGATAGTGGAAGTAGTAGAGACCCCTATGAAGAGGATAAGGTCCTCCAAATAGAATTGACCACCAAAGGGACAAAGAACTGAGGTACATAAGAATAAATAAGAAGAAAAGGAAGTTGAAGTAATGAAGGTAGAAGAGAAGAAAATATAGACCAAACAACTATGGAAACCAGATCTAAAGATGCTAGGAAAGAGAATCATAGATTAGGGAAAACTCAATCAACTACCTAAATACTATGAGAGGTATGATGAAAAAGATAATAATTAGATTGAAGACTTTTTCATAGATCATATGTTTGCATTGAAGAAGAACCTAATTGAAATGGAAGATAGTATCCCGAAGGAACTATTTGAGAAATTGGAGATTAGGAAACAATTAGCACTAACTGAGGACAAATAGATTAGAGTGAAAGAAATTGAGGACATGCTACTAGTTATATCTTATGATGAACATGAAAGAATTTTGAAAGCAATGAAACTATTGTTAAGAACTAAAGAAAGGTTGATAAAGATAATGGGAAGGAAGTTTGATGAGGTTATTGAGGATAAACACAAGGGCATTGACAAAGTCCTAATGAAAACTAAACCTGAGAAATATTCATCTCCTATGCCTAAGGCTACTAAACCTAAATCTATCCTAAGGGAAGAGAAGTCAAAGCCTACGGTAATCAACATTAATTCACCTAAGGATGGAGAAGATGATAGTCAGTTTGTTAGTACAGTAAAGAAACACGATTTGTTTGTTACTAGTGTGTCTGTGACTTTGGACACCTCGTTGGATACTAATGAAACTTTTGAAGGGAATACTGATACTATACCTGATGTTTATAGAAGTGATGGAAAATATATAGAGAGCCCTACTAAGGAAGAACCCTCTAAAAGTGGAAAACAATCGGGCATTGCTGAGGCTAAGAAGAAACCTGAGATTAAGGTTGAAGTAAAACAAGAAACAATTTCACCTATTTCTTTAACCTTATTGTTGGAAATTAGAGTCAAAACATTGAATATTGATGTGAAGAGAATGGATGAAGATGAGTTAATGAAGCTATCCTACATAGCATTTTCTAAAGAAAAAGAGACAATAGAGCATAAAACTGAGAAGTCAAGGAAATTAGAAAAGGGCAGTTGAAACTATCAACAAACTCCTACCTATACCTTTTACTTTCCAAGGAAAGGATATAGAAGAGAACCTAAACAAAAAATTAGATGACTTTGATAGTCACTTTGAGTCTCTGGAGAAGATCACAAAAGAAAAAGCTGAACAGACCTTTTTGGAAAAGAAGCTAAAGGAAGTATGCAAGTCTATTGCATGGGACTTGGGCATAATAAGCAATACTATTTTTGAAATGAAGGCTTGTGTGGCACATGAAAGGAATTTATAGAGTTATTGTATAAATCCTATCAAAAAGCTTCAGAACATTAAGGATATTATTGCACATGATAGGAAGACACTAGACAAGATGGTACACAGTTGTGAGACCTCCTCACACATTGTTTTAGAGATAGACAAAGAAGTGTCTAGACTGCTGAAGAAGATAAGTAGGTTGGAAACAGAGAAAGGGAGAGTTATGAGAATATTTTTTGTTCTAAAGAGTTTTATCACTACGAAGCTATCAATTATGGAGATACACCTTTCTGACATAGAGAAAACAACAAAGGCCCTCATAGAGAACATGCCTAATGAGTTAAAGGGAGCAGAGACACCACCATTTGTGCTGAATGGAATGATCCATGTGGGTTAGATGTTGTTAAAGACTTAAATTGAAGTGGTGAAGATCTTGGAAAGCTCTTTCCAAGATGTATTACACATGGTTTGAAATTTTTGGTGAGCAACTGTACAATTTTGCTATATATACTACATTTTTGTGTACACCTTTACCATTGATGTCAAAGGGGAAGTAGTAGATATGAAAAATGTATAGAGGAAATATAGAGAAGATAATTTGGGAGTAGTAGAGGATATATAGAAGAAATAATATGTATATAAAGTAGAGTATGTACTTAGTCATTATTTTGGTATTGAGCACTTAGTCATTTTTCACTAAGTGTTGCCATCAATGCCAAAGGGAGAGATTTTGGAAAGTGGCTCATTCAGTAATGTACAAGGGTTCTCATTTATGGCAATAGTACAATTATGTATGGTTTCTTTGAGTGGAGCGTAGTTTTTGTGGCAAGGTGTTGTAAAAATGACTAAGTCTAGGAAGCAATTTATTGAGTATAGGAGTATGGTTTTTGGAAACTGTTGACGGGACTTTGTGACCAGGTCTGCCAACAGAGGTAAGTTGTCACCGGGTACCGGGGTACTGGCCAAATTCACCTATAAAGACTATCCAGGGAAATGAGATTCCCCGCGCCTCCAAGCATGTGAGAGTCGGGTCTTGATGGTGCGGGGCTCGGTTGGGAGATGTGACTATTTTGTTTGAGGGGGATAGCTGGTTATCTTCAACTCATCTTCTCCAAGGATTCAAGTGAGTGGGGTTTCCGGCAAGTGCATATTCATTTTGCAAATAAAATTCAAAAGATACTACAGAGTTAGAAGGATTTCATCTACCTATAGTTATGTTTAACATTTGAAACATCAATAGTACTTTAACACACTACACTAAATACCAAAGAAATATACAACCATCAGTTCATATTTTATCAGTAGCAAAGGAAAGGAGGTAATTAATCTACTTTAGGTATGAGAGCAAAGGACATAAATAACATAAAATACCGTTAACCTAGAAGGGAGAATGCTAACAACATCATCGAGAGAACTCTTCCTTCCTCATTAACATCTTTTCCAGCAAGCACTGGTGCATGGTACAGTGATAACTCCAAGGGAGCATTTAACTACTAAAAGCTTAAAACATATGGAGCATTGAGCTTGGCAACTCAGAAATGAGAAAACCAGATTGCTATTAACTATGGACTGCAAAATCATCAATTTCACTGACCCTTGGAATGAGGTCAGACTTATTATTTATACACCTCATTTGACCTAAACCTAACCCTAACTTATTTACATTTTAGAATATAGTACATTATCCGATGGCCGATACTACCTGTAACACGCTACAAAAGACCTTGAGACGAAAAAGGTCTAACATGTCAGAAGAATAAGATAAGAAAAGTGGAGTGGAAGAATTGGCCTTGAGAAGAGGGTTGGGAGGAGAAAGAAGAAATTTGATCCCCCAGGGATCAAGGCTACATGCCTCATAAATGGGAAAGTGGTGCCCTATCTCCAATGCACCAGGTGTATCTTTTAAGTGGCACCTTGGGAAGACCACCTGTCAGAAAACCTCCTATCAAGCTGATGTGCCTAGTTGTGGTCACCCACCTTCTAAAAAACTTCATTAACTACCTTGAAAATGACTGGTCAACTTTGAGAAATGGGATGGGGTCACTTAAAGAATACAAAAATGTGGGATCAAGAATTTCGGGATCCGGGAACTCGCGCTCTAAAAAGAATAAATGAATACAACATATCTTCCACTGAATATCTCTAGAATCTGGAGGGCCCCATTTCTCCTTATGATTTTTCCCAAGCCTCTAACACTTGGCCTATGCTTGCCTCATCTATACTCTGGATGCTATCCCACCAGCTGTGGACAACCTCCAATGCATCCTCGACTTCTCCGGCCCCGTTCCAGAATTTGTCCACCATCTTGATGGCATCATGTGACCAGATCATGGTCTTTGACAATCTAGATAACTTGCCCTGGTCAAAATCTCTGGCTGGCGGATACAGGGACTCCATCCAGTCATCAAACTTGCTGAGGACATAGTCCTCCAGGGTACATGTTCCAGTGGTGAAGGGATCAACTTGTGATACCCCAATCACGAATGCCTTGAATAAACCCAAGGGATATCAGGCAACTGTTAGCTTCTCTTTTAAGGTCTTGACTAGTTCCTTGCAAACCTCAATTTTGAGGGCAAGTCTGGAGTACTAGACCATGAGGGAATCATATGATTCTTCTCCCAAAATACCAGACTCTGTGGCAACTTCATTGCCTAGGTTGCGGATCTCTTCCAACCCAGCTTTCCATTTCTCATATTTTTCCAAGTCTTGCTCCCATATCTGAGCGGAGGTTCTTGCATGGATGAGAATGAGATCAACCCTATAGAGGTCCAAGAGGGATGCCACTAGAAATTCTCTCATCATTGTTACTTGTTCAGCCACCCACCCATCCACTACTTGCACTTTCTTCTTCATTATGCACAGAGAGTCCACATCGCCCTGTGTAAGTGGTATTCTGGAAGAAGGGGTACTGGGGAGGACTTTGGCTAGAGGCTGTGTTAGTTTTTCCAGAAGTACAAGGAGATTGGCATTTTTTTCTCTTTCCTCCTATAGCTTCTGGCCCTGCTCTATGTACCGGGCCTCTATCACCTTGGTAGCCTCTTTTAGCAAGTCCAATTCACCCTGCTTGTCTCTCTTCCCCAATTCTACCTCTGTTATATTGTAGTCTTTGGGTCTTACAGCCACTGCATCTATGTTTGTTGGGGGTGTTGTGATAATCACAATGGTACTGCCTACTGGGTTGGTCCAGAGAGTATGGACAACCCGCGCCTTCTTGGGCTTCTTTGCCTCTATATTCCTAGCCATCATCTCGGCCAACAAGAGTGGAGCGCTTGTGGCTGCCGCTAGGGATTTCCTCTTCTTAGACTCTACCAGCCATTGGGTTGGCTAGGGCAGCCTTATTGTCAATATTTATTCATTAGGATCCCTTTCAAAATCTAGCAGCGCATTCCTGGAGTGTATGTTATCTTCGGGCTCCTTTTCTTGCTCCTATTCTGGTTCTTCCTGTTCTTGTTCTCTGGAACCCTCGATGTTTTTCGCCATGCTGGCATCCTCTGTAGTATTTCCTGGGATCTTTTCCATGGTCTCAATCTTTGTATTTTTAGGGACTTCATCTTCCCTGGTGGTATCAGCAGTTTCTTCATTTTCCTTATCTGGGACCTCTTGGTCCATTTGCTGCTGTTGTTCCTGAGCCTCATTGACCTTATCTACTACCATGCTCTCCTCCATCGGGACATTTTCTGGAGGTGGGTGAGGTCACTCGCCAAAGTTTAACAAGGTAGCCATCGTTACTACCTCACAAAAAGTTCTCTAGGGCACTTGGTCACCCGGAGTTACCAAAGGCACCTGAAGCGTGATGGTTGGAGGTACGGTTGTCCCCTCGAGTTTGGGTTCTCCGACCATCAGTTTCTCATTTGTGGGCTGCCTTGGTATATCCCCGGTCCCATGGACCAGTATTCTTTCCTACTTAGGCTCTGTTTTGGTTTCTTCCTGAGCCTCTTGCTCTGATGTATCCTTTTCTATGGGAATTTCCTTTTCTACAGGGACCTCCTCTTTGTCCTGAGCTTCAATTTCCTCCACAGCATGACTAACACCCTGTTGGATCTCTAGAAGCTCCTCCACTGAGAAGGTATCATCAAAATCATCATGTGGTGGAGAGGAGTCTAAGATATCCTCTAACTCCGAAGAGTCAAAACTTAATTCTACCGGGGGCATCGATGGCATGTTGGGGGTGGTGGTTACGCTTGGTGCAGGGGTCACTATTGTTTTCTTCTTCCTTATGAGGGAAGCCTTGATATTTAGAATGTTAGTAGACTTTGCCTCAGAAAAATTTTGTTTGGTCATTATAGCTACCAACGAGGAGGATCCCGCCGGGCGAGCAGATGCCATTGGAGTGATGGGGAGACCGACAGATACTTGCATGCTTAATTGCTAACTGGTCAGCTTTTCTGACTCCATTTGTTGATGCAAATGGGCCAATAGAAGTGTGGGAACCTAGGGAGGTGCGTTGGGAACTAGGGCACCCTCTTTCTCTTTTCCTTTACTTACACTTGCTTCAATGGCCGTGACGGATGAAGAAGGTCCAGTGCCGGCTGAAGAGGGAATGGTATTCTTGACCGTCGGTTTCTTTCGGGTGCTCTTGGGGCATACCTGGGAAAAGTATGTGTGACTTGCCTCTATGATGGGGTGGAATACTCCTTTAATTTTTAAATCCTCCAGAGTGGCCCAATCCATTGGAGGGAGGTCTAATTTGTCCAGCCCCTGTCCTTGGTATGTTGGATCCTCCAGCGGCCCATCATCTTTGAAACCCTTCAGGAAAGTTTGAAGGTCCAGTGCTTTCATGAGCCCTTTGCTCATCCTTGTATGTTGTCAGGTCCAGAGATCAAAACTATCCTGGAAGTCTGCCCAGAAGTCTTCAATATCCTCTTTATGCGGTGGGGACACCCGAGGTAGTGCTGTGGCAATCTAGCCTCGGGGATCATAATTTTTTAGGCGTGGTTGAATTCTACCAGCCCCAATCTTTTCAATTCATTGTCTGCCTCCCGGGCTGTGGTGAGGCTGCATGTGTAATTCCCATAGGAGAAAGGGAAAGAGACATTGATGACCTTCTTCAATGTGAAGAAGACATGTAGATCCATCATCTGCCTGCAAAAATCCAAGAGAATAATTATATCCCCACAATACTCAGGAAGAAAATTTGGCTTCCCATTGAAGCCTGTCACCCTAATGTAGGTGTGATGCCAGAACTGAATAAAATACTGGCTATAGGAGCTGACCAGAGTCATTACTGCCTATGAGAGGTAGTACCCAAAATCCTGAGTAAGTGTTAGAATGTTATGGTAAACAAAAGGTGTCATTTACCCGACAAAAGTTCAGGAAACTAAGCTCCCACTATAGTTGGGGATAATGATCCCATGTTGTGACTTTCCCCAAACTGTGCCCGAGTTCCCAGACCTTGAAAAGTCAGCCTTTGCTATGCTAATCCCCACAACACATATGATGTCATATAAAATTGAGAATTCTGGGCAACTGTCCTCATCTATGTATCTACGTAGTTGGCTATGATAGCCGCCCAATTGAAGGTCCTATCGTGTGTGGTGATGCAGTACAAAAAATAATACATCCATGCCAAGAATTCCCGAGCGTGGGGCCATCTGAAGATCTTGCATAAAAAAATGATGCCCGCCTAAATGGGCTCCTTGAAATCCCCGCGTGGAATTTCCAACTTCATTCTCTTGTGGTCTCGCTTTGGAGACTTCAGCCACTGACTGTTGAGGTGTTGCTGGGAAATGATTTTGGCTTCACCCAATTCTTTTAGTGAGTCAACCTGGGTGACGACAGTGGACCCTTTGAATTGAGGAATCCCCAACCTAGAAGCAAAGGTTGGGGCATCCAAGGTGATGATGGTGGTGGGGTATTGTAGCGGCCGGGGATCCGAAAGCAGAACTGAGTGAGTAGGCGCATTGTATAATATTGCTAACTTCTTTATTAATTCTGGTGACTGCACCGAACATGGGAAGTTTGCAACCTTTATGATGCCAAAGGCAGCTAGGAAAGCGGCTACCATGTCCCCTTTGACCTTTAACCTATAAAGGGTCTGGATCAGACCCTCCAATTCGGCCCAAGTCCTGGGATCCATATTTGTTATTTCCTGGACTTTGGATTCCACCTTGGACCCCGCAATAGTTCCCTCTTTTGGATATTTGGAGGTTAGGGGCAGCTTTTTTAGCATTCTTACAATCTTCGACTTTGTAGCTACATGGGTAGAAGTGGTAGGTAGTTTCAGACTATCAAGAGGAGTGAAATCATCAAATCTTCAATCAATCTATCTGCAACCTGCAAGACTGGAGATCCGTCATAACATATAAACATAAGTTATAACTCTAGAAGATTCTTCACCAGCCCGGACCTATCAAACAAGCGTTAGTACATATATCAAAAGTTCTAGAGTATCTAGAATGATAATGACTTAGCATTCTGGAGTGTGCTAACAAGGTGGCAAGGAGAAGTAAGACAAGGTCTTGCTGGAGGTTCAGAGTCTGGACCAACTAGCCGTTGTCGATGTAACTAGTGAAAAGCTGTACCTTGGTTGACGTGCATTAGCACGTGGTAAAATGGCAGGCAGTGTAAAGACATTTATGGTGACAAGTGGGCTGACATGGGGGAATTTATTGCCAGATGGGACATGGTTTGAATGCCCGCTCATGGGAAATTAATCCCGCCATTATGGTGATGTGATGGAGGTGAGAGAAAGCTGCCATGGTTCAAACCAGTGAGGTGCTGACTCCATCTCGATGATCTTGACCTCAGGAAGCCAAAGTACTCATCAAAGTGTGAAGAATTCACGAGCTTGGATGGATATGCAGAGCATATATACATAAAATATAGGAGGGCCGAGAGCTGAAGCAAATATACATGCAATATACAAAAATATATACCATTCATAGTATCGACAAAATAAACACAATGTACATCAGCTATCCTAAGACCAAAAGTACAAATGTACATTAACCTATAGCTACGCAGAGGGTGGACAACCCTCTGGCAGAGCCAACCTACCAATGGGTGGAAAAATAAAAGTAGAAAGCACAAAAACCAGACCAAAACAAACCAAAAACCAAAACCAAGAACAAGCAAAACAAAGGCAGGAACCAGAAGGCCTACCTGAAAACCCAAAGAATAGAAAAGAGATGGTGCTAGGGTCGCTCTATAATAGCTTCAAACTCCAATGATCACGAACAACCACCAAAAATCAACTCGTAGTTATCCACTAAGCTCAAAGTAATTCACAGTTAATTCTACTCAAATCACCAAGGAATCACTTTGAAAAGCTCTGTGTTTTAATCGCGGTAACTGTAAAAGTGACATGTAAATCTTATTTATACCCAAGGTAAAAATCAAGTTACCTTCCTTCCCACAAATTTTAGAATAGGAAAACCTCCGGACTCCACGCCTAGGGATTAGATGCAACCATACCTCTTCGCAAGGAAGAGGCATCGCGACAGAGAATCCCAGAGTCTGGAATCTGGCTCTAGAAAGGAAACAACCAACTCTGGGACTGGGTCTTAAAGATGCGAAAGACAAAAGAAAAAGAAAAGTAACCCGGAGAAGAAAAAAATAAACAAGGGCAAAGTAAAGAAGGCAAGAGCCAAATGCAAAAAGAGGGGACACAACAATTTGCACACAAAATGTAGGGATGGGTATGCAGGGCATAACAAATGGTGACTATCTAGGATGAATGCCTTAGCGCATTTGAGAACCATAGAATCTCCAGTTAGCAAAACTAAAATACATCATTACTCGGAGCATCCTACTTGTAAGGCATGAAACATCAGAGAAAATATAGCAATACGCGATTCAATCCATAGTCTTTCATCAGTTGTGAAGTGTGTGCTTTGGAAGGAAATCAAGCTAATGACCTCTGGGAGAAGTAAAGAGGAGGCACTAAATATATCAACCCAAAGTCATCAAGTTTTCTCATTTCTCTCAGATGCCAGAGTTTTGTCCCATCATTTCTTTTCTTATTATTTTATTCTCTTATGGGTGGGAGGGCGGTACTTCTTTCACCATTAAACTTGAGCTTAGCTAAATTTTAATGGCAATACTTCTTTCACCCCTCCACCCACCTCGACTTGCCAAATGGGGAAGGAAAACTCTATACCCAGAAATAATTTCTAAAAGTTCAGACTTAGGCCAACAAACCAGTCCGATCGATCTACCCTCGGTGTGTCCGATTACTTGTTTCCTTTTATTTTGATTTAACTGATTACCAAAATTCCAGGGATAAATCCGATGAAGATTACTCATAGTTTGCTACCAAACTCATGAAATAACTTCGGAGACCAGACCAATTCCACCATGCTAACAATAGATTATGAACTCAACACAAATGCAGAAGGCACCATCCCGGAGACTAGATGTTATGCAAAGCATACCAGCCTACATCAGGGGAGAAAAACACTAGAAACCCCAAAAAAGAAGGAACAAAACTAAAAGCGAAACAAACAGAAAGGGGGCGGTCCCAGAGGACCACCAAAAAAACTATGCACAAGGCACCCCAAATGGGGTACCGAGGATGAAATATTTACAAGAAAGAAGATTTACATATAATACAACTCTGGACCAATCTGCCTCATTCAAAATAATGCTTTAAAAACTATCTATTGATGGGCAATGGGATAGGTTCTCCAGTTATGGTATTGAGGTGATAGGTATTTTCCCCATAGATCCCTAAGATAAAATATGGCCCGAACCAGAGCCGTTGGAACTTAGTGTGCTTTCCTTTCTTTTCCCAGGCTTTATCACACAAAAGGACCAAGTCCAAAATTTGAAAGGCCTTATATTGGGCTCTTCGGTCAAACCATCATTTTACCACTACTTGGTGATGCATAAAATGTTCAAGGGCTGCGTCCCTTTGTTCCTCCATCCGCACCAGATTTAGGAGCCGAACCTCCACGATGTTATCCCGGTTGCTGAATTCCTGCATGAACTGTAAAGTTGGGATTTGTAAGTTAATGGGGAACACTAGGTTTTGGCCGTAAACTAGATGGAATGGAGATGTCCCTAGGGTGGCCTTAATGCAAATGCGGTCTGCCCAGAGAGTAAATCTCAACTTTTGGTGCCAATCCTGGGGATTCTGTTCTAACAGGTGTTTGATCACTTCAAGCAAATTTTTGTTAGTTTATTCAGCAACACCATTCCCCTAGGGGTAATAGTTGCTGGAGAAATTCAGAGTGATCTTCTGTTCATAGGTCCACTCTAGTAGTTGCACCAAAGAAAATGTCAGAGCATTGTCACACACTATAAGAAAAGGCATTCCAAATCTTGTGACGATGTTTTCTTCCAAGAATTTGATAACCACATCTGCCGTGTTATTCTTACAAGGAATGGCTTCAGACCACCAGGTGCAGTAATCGATAGTAGTCAGGATGTACCAGTGGTTGGTAGATGAGTTGGGGTTGATTTCCTTGATAAATTCAAATGCTCATGGAGCAAAGGGTCTAGCTTTGAAAATTGGCTACAGAGGCATAGATGAGTTACGCTCACGATGTGCCGCAGTTTGGAAAGTATGGCACTTCTGAACACGAGTGTAAACATCCTTAAAGATACAGGGCCAATAGTATCTGGCCCAAAGGATCTGATGGGCAGTAGCATCAGTTGAGCCATGCCTGGTTCCAAACCACCCATGGAATTCTTCAATTATTTTTGCAGCTTGAACCCTATCGATGCACCAAAGGTACACTCCATCATAATTCCTGTGAAAAATCATGGAGTTTTTGATCATGAAATACGTGCTTTTCAACTGTAGGGTGTGGTATTTATTGGGAGGCAACCCCTCCAAAAATCTATTATTTAACAACAAGTACACCAAATCTGTGTACCATGGGTCTCGAGTGATGGATTCCACTGTATATGTCTGACATTTGATGTGGTGAGTCTCTTCTGCCATCACTCTGCTTAGCCCCTAGCCTCAGACTATCTTCATGGGTTGCATTTCTAAATCATATTCTTGGAGGATGGCCATCCATTTCCCCCATCTTTCACCCAATTCACTCTGCATCAGCAGAGATTTTACAGCCTGGTCCAGGATAATAGCATGCACCTTGCTCCGGAGAATGTAATGCCAGAATTTCTTCACAGTGTGAACTAGAGGAAAGGCCTACTTTTCCAATGATGAACATCGAACCTCGACATTCTTCAAGGGGGAGTTCATGAAAGATATTGGTCATTCTTCCCCTTTGAACTTTTGGGTCAATACTACCGTGATAGAATGCAATGAAGCAAAAGAATAAATGTAGAAAGGGAGGGAGTAGTCTGGACTAGCTAGAATTGGTGCCTCCATTATCGTTTTCTTGATCTGGGTGAATGCCCGCTTTGCTTTAGGACTCCACTCAATTTTGGTATATTTCTTCATCATCTTGATGAGTGGCTTCACAATCTCGGCGAATCCAATGATGAACCATCAGACAAATTTGATCTTTCCAAAGAAAGACCTCATTTCCTTCTTGTTTCCAGGCATTTGCAGGTTTAGCAATGCTTCAACGCTCTCAAGGTCAATGGATATACCCTTCTTGGAGATAATATGCCCATGCAACTTCCCTTTAGTGAGCCCAAATATGCATTTCTTAGGGTTAAGGGATATTCCATACCGGCGACATCTCTCATAGATCTGGGTGAGGTGGGCGGAATGGTCACGCCTATCCTAGGAAAAGATGGTCAAATCATCCATGTAGATGATTATGCATTGGTTCACAAGGCCCTCGACCGTAATGTCCATAGCCTTCTAAAATGTGGCCCCTAAGTTAATCAAACAAAAGGGCATTCTCTGATATGCAAATATTCCCCACTTGGTGGTGAACTTTATTTTGTCTCTATCCTCATATTTAACCATGACTTGGTTATAGCCAGAGTACCCATCCAAGAAAGACATCATTTGGGATCCATTCACTATCTACAACACCTCATCCAATGAGGGGAGAGGGTGATTATCTTTCTTGGAGGCCCTATTCAAATTTAAAAAATCCATGCAAAGGAAAATTTCACCGCTCTTCTTTCTCATAGGGACCAGTTGGCAACCCATGTAGTATGCCAGTTTGGAAAGATTATCTGGGCTGATAATAGTTTTTGCACCTCCTAATGAATCAGAGGTTCATTCAGTGGGATGGCGGGTCATTTATTTTGCCAAAAAGGCTTAGCATCAGGATTGAGTGGGAGGGTATGAGTAATAATGGATGTGTCATATGTCTTCAAATCCTCATACCCCCACACGATCACATCTATCTATTCTCAAAGAACCATGAGAATCTTCTCCTTCTCCTCAAAGGAGTAGGTGATGCCGATGTGTATCATTTTCTCTTCACCGGGCTGGCTGATGTTCACTTTCTAAAATTTTCCTCCCTTAGAGAGGGATGATATCTTTTCCTGGCCCTGAGGGTCCAAGTCAAAGATTCATTCAAGTGTGACCATCCCCTTTGGGATGGTGTTGGTCGGTAGGTCCATGATCCCATCATCTTCATCACCCTGTCCAGTGTCATCGTGGTCCCTTTCCTCCACTATCTGGTCCTTGAAGACACCATCATTGGCCATGAAGGCCAAGATAAGATGATCATCCTCAAAGATCTGAAAATGGGTGACATTATCTGGGCTGGATAGGGTGGGGAACATCTCAATAGAAAATCTCCAGAGTCATGAGCCGACCAGGGGCTCAAGTGTATTCGCAGAAACAACAAGGGCATCCGAGGCATAGTTCCATCTCTGGGGGATAAGATCAATTCCAAAGGCATCAAAATCTTCAATAAGACTCCATGCCCAGTTGTGGTATGCAACCAGTCTCTTATCATGACACTTTTATTGACTCCGGACTTGTTTGACAATCAACTCTGAATCACCCAGGGCCCAAAGGTGAGTGATTCCTTTCCTTAATGCAAATAGGAGTCCAAGGACCAAGGCCTCATACTCTGTGACATTGTTCATGTAGTTGAACTGTAGCCTGTAGGATGCGAGGAAGGATTTCCCCCGCAGGTTGATTAATTCTACTCCAGCCCCACAACCCTATTTAGATCAGGATGCATTGAACTTAAGGGTCCATAAATCATCGTTTGTTGTCTGGATTTGGGGAGATGGAGTAGTATTTGGATTATTTTTGGGAGAGTTGAGAGGATTTTCCTCTGGTACTGATGGTACATGGGTGAGGTTTATCTCTCGAGGGGCTTCTAGTTGGGATTCTTGGACAAACGGTGCGGCAGAGGTGCCACCAGTAGAAGTACTGAGTCTCAGGGAATCAGTTGTATGTTATTTTCTCTAGAGGGCATCGATGTGCCAGGTAGCAGCGGAAAGGAAAGGATGACAATCAAGCTCTAAATGCTTTTGGTAATGTACCTAACACCAAGTTCCAAACAAGAGTGTGGAAGGGGTTGCTGCGGCACCCTGAGAGTTAACCTCAACCCTCAATTTTTCTTGTAGGTCCTAGGTTCTATGTAGAACTATGGGATCCTCCCCGGTGGTGAAATCAAATGTTAAGATTTAGAGGGGTTGGTACACCCCGGGGGAAGTCTCAGAGAAGAATACCTCATTCACCCTCCCAACTTTGGTGAGGGCCTATTTCATCTGGGGCTCACTTTCAACCTGGATCTTGTTAGATTCTCCTTCCCAAGGGAGCCACAAGTGGGAGAAGTCGGTCAAAAAGTACCCATTTAGGGACTTAGACCAATTCTAACTTAATAACATCCCATAAGTCTCTGAGATGTCTACCACCTAGATAACGATTATGCTAGCTATCCTAGGGTCCTGGATGAGTTGAATCTGGACATTCTTCACTTCACCCACCATTTTCACAGTAGTCTTATCCAATTGAATTACTGCTCCATTAGACGGGGTGGGTCAGAATCTGAGCTTCTGGCATATGGATAGGGGCATGATGTTTCCTGAAGCCCCAAAATCTACTAGGTAGTTGTGTATGTTTTTACCTTGTATGTTCAGGCCTAGCAAGAAGGGAGGATCTTTAGTATTTCCTCGGAAGAAAGTCGCGTTGGTGTCCTTGAAAGAGACAGTCTTGGGTGGGTGACTGACAGCTTCCAGATTTCCCAAGAGCTTCAGAAGAGACTTCTTCTACTTAGGATAGTTTAGTAAAACCTCCATCAAGATCATTAAGGTGGTGGTTTGTTCTGACGCCTTTGTGATGTCAAACCTTCCTTCTAAGAATTGGTGGCTTCCCTCAGCCGGGTCCTTTGCTTGGTTAGAGCTAGAACCTTTTGGAGGGACAGGATAGTTGGTCTTGTTATCCAAAGGTAGAGTGTCCTTAGGAGGTTTTGGTGTGTAAAATAGTCCCTTACCAGTCTGACTCTGGGTGTTGTAGGGAGCCCTTGGGTTGGTGAAGGCATTGGCCTCGACGACCGGAATTGATTCATAAAAGAATCCCTATAGTTCAGATTCTTCTTCATCTTCCTTGGCGGTCCCAAAGAAGATGGTCTCATAGGTGAATTCACCATGAGTGGGCTCTTACACAGGAGGTTCTCGGGGAGTAGGATCAGATGCTTGTTGTCTGTCTAGCTGGGAAATCATGACGACTTTCTCCAGTGTGGCACAGTTTACCTCATTATGGGAGCCTGTGTCATGAAATCTACACCAATTGGTCATGTGTTGGAAATCTGTGACTGACATGAAATGGGATGGCCTAGCACCACTCTGATTGGCATTTTGGTTATGAGGCAGACCTCCAGTGTTTGCGTTGTTGTTCCATTGCTGTTGATTGGGCCGAGGCCCGTTGTTAAAATTTCTTCCCCTAACATTGTTGTTTCGTTGGCCAAAGAAAATATTACCTCTCTAGGAATTGGAGTTCTGGGGTGCATAATACCCCGCCTTCAGTTGACCCATGTCCATAGTCAGTGTGGACAACATTCACTGGAGGGATTCAACCTCAGTGGTCAACTGCGTATTTGCGAAATAATGTGACGATTGTTGTTGTTGGTTCCCTGGGAAAGCAACAATATTTTCCAGAGTCGAGGGTGGCAATCACCCAACTATGGGTGATTGGAAGAAAGGCACTCCGGATGGTTGTGTCTACTATGGCTAGTTCCAAGGAAAAGATTCCAGATCCAGTATTGTCTAAGTCTGTGATGGATATACATACCAGGCCTGCTGGTCTATCGGCCGTGGTGGGGGATTCATGGCCATCACGGGGGCACCCATTGTCAGATTGGGGTTATATCCCTTGGCGTAAGGAGTTCCCCTAGGGACCATGATGAATGGTGTGCTCTATCCAATCCCACCCAGGGATTTGTTAAGTCCACGGGACAGTTCTAAGGCTAGGTTGTAAACCTTCACCAAAGTATCCCGATCGCCGAGGGTGGTAGTTCTCCAAAGGAGAGTGGAAAAAAAGGGGTTCATCGCATTGAAATAGGTCTAGATAGTCACTTCCGCAGATGGGACAAAGGGACCCATGCACCGCTTCAAGGCGTGTTGGAACTGGTGATTGAATGCTGCAAGGGGTTCATTTGGTTCCTTTCTGATAGAGATGAACTGGCTCTGGGACCAAGCTAGATCCACATGTATGCGGAAGGAAACTAGGAAGGCATCCTCCATGTCCTACCAACTGTTAATGGATTTTGTGGGAAGATTAAGGTACCAGTTCATTTCACTCTATCCCAGGGACAACGGAAATACTTGGGTCACAATGTCTTCATGTTGGATCTGGTGATGGTTCATGGCATCTTTTTATGCCTGCAGATGCTCTTTTGCAGTTCATGAGCCTAAGTGCTCATATCAAGGACAAATATTTTCTAGGTGCGAAGGTAAATTGTTGGTTGCACTCAGAAAAGTTCCCATCGGGGACTTGGTATTATGAAAATATGCAGCCATTGGGGGAGTTGGATTTTGACAAGGTTGAACACTAATTCCCAAGATTGTCTGGGGTACTTGGGTAGTTTTTGGTATGCTACATCCCTAGACAATGGTGGCTGACTTAGCTTTCGGGGTCCTTTTTTTTTGGGCAGGAGGCTCGAGTTCAACAAACCTTTCGGGGTTGGGAGCTGATCTAAGGACTCTTTTGAATCTTGCTGGTGAAAATGATCCGATCCCACTGCAGGCTTGGCTCCTAAAACTATGGCTTGGGGATCCCTCAGGCGGTGTACAATCTGAATCCTAAGAGGGGGAAAAGTTTATTCCCTCCTAGCACCATTTTCTGTTGACAGAACTTTGTGACCGGGTCCGCCAAATGAGGTAAGTGGTCATCGGCTACCGAGGTACTGGCCAACTTTGCTTGTAAAGGATGTCTGGGGAAATGAGATTCCCCAGGCCTCCAAGCATGTGAGAGTCGGGTCTCGACAGTGCAGAGCTTGGTTGGGAGATGTGACTATTTTGTTTGAGTGGGATAGCTGGTTATCTTCAACTTGTCTTCTCTGGGGATTCAAGTGAGTGGGGTTTTCGGCAAGCACATATTCATTTCGCAAGTAAACTTCAAAAGATACTGTAGAGTTAGAAGGATTTCATCTACCTATAGTTATGTTTAAAATTCAAAACATCAACAATGCTCTAACACACTACACTAAATACCAAAGAAATATACAACCATCAGTTCATATTTTATCTGTAGCAAAGGAAAGGAGGTCGTTAAACTACTTTAAGGATCAGAGAAAAGGACATAAACAACATAAAACATAAAATATCATTAACCTAGAAGGGAGAATGCTAACAAAATCATCGAGAGAACTCTTCCTTCCTCATTAACATCTTTTCTAGAAAGCCCTAGTGCATTGTACAATGATAACTCCAAAGGAGCATTTAACTACTAAAAGCTTAAAACATATGGAGCATTGAGCTCTGCAACTCAGAAATGAGAAAACCAGATTGCTATTAACTATGGACTGCAAAATCATCAATTTTACTGACCCTTGGAATGAGGTCAGACTTATTATTTATACACCTCATTTGACCTAAACCTAACCCTAACTTATTTACATTTTACAATATAGTACATTATCTGGTGGCCGGTACTACCTGCACCATGCTACAAAAGACCTTGAGATGAAAAAGGTCTGACATGTCAAAAGAATAAGACAAGAAAAGCGGAGTGGAAGAATCAACCTTGAGAAGAGGGCCGGGAGGAGAAAGAAGAAATTTGATCCCCCGGGGATTGAGGCTACATGCCTCATAAATGGGAAAGCAATGCCCTGTCTCCAATGCACTAGGTGTATCTTTGAAGCAGCACCTTGGGAAGACCACCTATTAGAAAACCTCATGTCGAGCTGACGTGCCTAGTTGTGGTCACCCACCTTCAGAAAACCTTCATTAACTGCCTTGAAAATGACCGGTCAGCTTTGAGAACCGGGACATGGGTCACTTAAAGATTACAAAAATGTGGGATCCAAAATTCTGGGATTTGGGAACTCGCGCTCCAAAAAGAATAAATGAATACAACATATCTTCCGCTAAATATCTCCAGAATCTAGAGGGCCCCATTGCTCCTTATGATTTTTCCCAAGCCTCTAACACTTGGACTATGCTTGCCTCATCTATACTCTGGATGCTATCCCACCGACTGCAGACAACCTCCAATGCATCCTCGACTTCTGATGCCCTACTCTAGAATTTTTCCACCATCTTGATGGCATCATGTGACCAGATCATGGTCTTTGACAATCTAGATAACCTACCCTGGTCAAAATATTTGGCTGGCAGATACAGGGACTCCATCTGCTCATCAAACTTGCTGAGGACATAGTCCTCTGGGGTATATGTTCCAGTGGTGAAGGGATCAACTTGTGATACCCCAACCATGAATGCCTTGAATAAACCCAAGGTATATCGGGCAACTGTCAGCTTCTCTTTTAAGGTCTTGACTAGTTCCTTGCAAACCTCAATTTTGAGGGCAAGTCTGGAGTATTAGACCTGGAGGGAATCATATGATTCTTCTCACAAAATACCAGACTCTATGGAAACCTCCTTGCTTAGGTTGTAGATCTCTTCCAACCCGGCTTTCCATTTCTCATATTTTTCCAAGTCTTGCTCCCATATCTGAGCGGAGCTTCTTGTATGGCTGAGAACGAGATCAACCCTATAAGGGTCTAGGAGGGATGCCGCTAAAAATTCTCTCATCGCTGATACTTTTTTGGCCACCCACCCATCCACTGCTTGCACTTTCTTCTTTATTATGCGTAGAGAGTCCACATCGCCCTATGCAAGCGACAATCCAGAAGAAGGGGTTCTGGGGTGGACTTGGGATAGAGGCCGTGTTAGTTCTGCCAGAAGCATGAGGAGATTGGCCTGCTTTATGTATCGGGCCTCTATCTCCTTGGTAGCCTCTTTTAGCAGGTCCAATTCGCCTTGCTTGTCTCTCTTCCCCAATTCTACCTTTGTTATATTGTAGTCTTCAGGCCTTATGACCACTGCATCTATGTTTTTTGGGGGTGTTGCAATAGCCAAAATGGCACTTCCTGCTGGGTTGGTCCAGAGAGTATGGACAACCCACGCCTTCTTGGGCATCTTTTCCTCTATAGTCCTGGCCATCATCTCGGCCAATGAGAGTGGAGTGATTTTGGCCACCACCAAGGCTTTCCTCTTCTTAGACTCTACTATCCATTGGGGTGGTTGGGGTGACCTTGTTGTCAATATCTATTCATTATGATCCCTTTCAGAATCTGACGGCACATTCCCAGAGTGTACGTTATTTTTGGGCTCCTTTTCTTGCTCCTATTATAGTTCTTCCTATTCTTGTTCTTTAGAACCCTCGATGTTTTCCACCATGCTGACATCCTTTATAGTATTTCCTGGGATCTTTTCCCTGGTCTCAATCTTTGTATTTTTAGGGACTTCATCTTTCCTAGTGATATTAGTAGTTTCTTAATTTTCCTTATCCGGGACCTCTTTGTCCATTTGTTGTTGCTGTTCCTAGGCCTCATTGGCCTTATCTACTACAATGCTCTCCTCCACCGGGACATTTTCTGGAGGTGGGTGAGGTCACTGGTCAAAGTTTAACAAGGCGGCCGCCGTTACTACCTCACCAAAAGTTCTTTGGGGCACTTGGTCACCCGGAGTTACCAAAGGAACTTGAAGTGTGATGGTTGGAGGTACAGTTGTCCCCTCGTGTTTAGGTTCTCCGACCATCAGTTTCTCATTTGTGGGCTATCTTGGCATATCCCCGGTCCCATGGACTAGTATTCTTTCCTACTCAGGCTCTGTTTGGGTTTCTTCCTGAGCCTCTTGCTTTGATGTATCCTTTTCTTTTGGAATTTCCTTTTCTACAGGGACCTCCTCTTTGTCCTGAGCTTCAATTTCCTCCACCGCATGACTAACACCCTGTTGAATCTCTAGAAGCTCCTCCGTTGAGAAGGTATCATCAAAATCATCATGCGGTGGAGAGGAGTCTGAGATATCCTCTAACTTTGGAGAGTCAGAACTTAATTCTATTAGGGGTATCAATGGCATGCTGGGGGTGGTGGTTACGCTTGGTGCAGGGGTCACTGTTGTTTTCTTCTTCCTTATGAGGGAAGCCCCAATATTTAGAATGTTAGTAGACTCCACCTCAATGAAATTTTGTCTGGTCATCATAGCTACCAATGAGGAGGATCCCACTGAGTGAGCAGATGCTAATGAAGTGATGGGGAGACTGGAAAATACCTGCATGCTTAATTGATGACTGGTGAGCTTTTCTAACTCCATTGTTGATGCAGATGGGCCATCAGAAGTGTGGGAACCTAGAGAGGTTCCCTAGGAACTGGGGCACCCTCTTTCTCTTTTCCTTTACTTACACTTGCTTCAACGGCCGTGGCGGACAAAGAAGGTCCAGTGCCGACTGAAGAGGGAATGGTCTTCTTGACCATCAGTTTCTTTCGGGTGCTCTTGGGGCACACATGGGAAAAGTATCTGTGACTTTCCTCTATGATGGGGTGGCATACTCCTTCAATTGTTAAATCCTCTAGAGTGGCCCAATCCACTGGAGGGAGGTCTAATTTGTCCAGCTCCTGTCCTTTGTATGCTGGATCCTCTAGCAACCCGTCGTCTTTGAAACCCTTTAGGAAAGTCTGAAGGTCTAGTTCTTTCATGAGCCCTTTGCTCATCCTTGTATGTTGTTAGGCCCTAAGATCAAAACTATCCTGGTAGTCCACCTAGAAGTCTTTAATATCCTCTTTATGCGATGGGGATGCTTGAGGTAGTGCTGTGGAAATCTTGTCTCGGGATCATAATTTTTCTGGGCGTGGTTGAATTATACCAGCCCCAAGCTTTTCAATTCATTGTCTGCCTCCTAGGCTGCGGCAAGGCTGCATGTTTAATTCCAATAGGAGAAAGGGAAAGGGACATTGACGACCTTCTTCAATGTGAAGAAGGTGTGTAGATCCATCATCTACCTGCAAAACTCCAAGAGAATAATTCTATCTCCATAATACTGGGGAAGAAGATAGGGCTTCCCATTGAAGCCTGTCACCCTAATGTAGGTGTGATGCCAGAACTGAATAAAATACTGGCTATAAGATCTGACCAGAGTCATTGCTTCTTATGAGAGGCTATACCTGGAATCTTGAGTAAGTGTTAGAATGTTATGTTAAACGAAGGCATCATTTACCCTACAAAAGTTTAGGAAACTAAGCTCCCACTGTAGTTGGGGATAATTATCCCATGGTGTGACTTGCCCTGGACCGTTCTCGAGTTCCCTGGCGGTTCCTAGACCTTGAAAATCCAACCTTTGTTGTGCTAATTCCCACATCACATATGACATCATATAAAATTGGGAATTCTAGGCAACGGTCCTCATCTGTGTATCTACATGGTTGGCTATGATAGCCGCCCAGTTGAAGGTCATGTTGTGTGTGGTGATGAAGTATAGAAAATAATACATCCATGCTAAGAATTCTTGGGCGTGGGGCCATCTGAAGATCCTGCATAAAAATATGATGCCCGCCTGAATGGGCTCCTTGAAATCCCCGTGGGGAATTTCCAACTTCATTCTCTTGTGGTATCGCTTTGGAGACTTCAGCCACTGAGTGTTGAGGTGTTATTGGGAAATGATTTCGGCTTCACCAAATTCCTTTAGTGAGTCAACCCGGGTGACAAAAATGAACCCTTTGAACTGAGGAATCCCCAACTTGGAAGCAAAGGTTGGGGCGTCCAAGGTGACGATGGTGGTGGGGTATTGTAGCGACCAGGGATCCGGAAGTAGAACTAAGAGAGTAGGTTTATTGTATAATATTTCCAGCTGCTTTATTAATTCTGGTGACTACACCGAACATGGGAAGTTTGCAGCTTTTATGATGCCAGAGGCGGCTAGGCAAGTGGCTACCTTGTCCTCTTCGGCCTTTAACCTGTAAATGGTCTGGATCAGACCCTGTAATTCGGCCCAATTCTCAGGATCTATATCCATTATTTCCTATACTTTGGAGTCCACCTTGGACCCCGTAATAGTTCCCTCTTTTGGATATTTGGAGGTTAGGGGTAGCTTTGCCAACATTCTTTCAATCTCTGACTTTGTTGCTACCCGGGTAGAAGTGGTAGGTAGTTCTGGACTATCAGGAGGAGCAAAATCATCAGACATCTTCAATCAATCTATCCGCAACCTGCAAGACTAGAGAACCGTCAGAACATATAAACATATGTTATAACTTCGGAAGATTCTTCACCAGCCCGCACCTGTCAAACAAGCATTAGTACATATATCAAAAGTTATGGAGTATCTAGAATGAACATGACTTAGCATTCCAGAGCGTGCTAACAAGGTGGCAAGGAGAAGTAAGACAAGGTCTTGCTGGAGGTTCAGAGTCTGGACCAACTAGCCTTTGTCGATGTGACTGGCAAAAAGCTGTACCTTGGTCAACGTGTGTTGGCATGTGGTAAGATGGCAGGTGGTGTAAAGAAATTTATGGTGACAAGTGGGCTGACATAGGGGAATTTATTACCATATGGGACATGGTTTGAATGCCCACTCATGGGAAATTAATCCCGCCATTATGGTGATGCGATCGAGGAGAGAGAAAGCTGCAATGGTTTGAACCAGTGAGGTGCTAACTCTGTCTCGATGACCTCAACCTCAGGAAGCCAAAATAATCAATAGAGCATGAATAATTTGTGAGCTCAGACAGATATACGGAGCATATATACATAAAATACAGGAGGGCCGAGAGCCGAAGCAAATATACATGCAATATACAAAAATATATACCATTCACAATATAGACAAAATAAACACAATGTACAACAACTATCCTAAGACCAAAAATACAAATGTACATTAACCTACAGCTGTGCAGAGGGAAAACAACCCTCTGGTGGAGCCAACCCACCAACGGGTGGCAAAGCAAAAGCAGAAAGCACAAAAACTAGAACAAAACAAACCAAAAACCAAAACCAAGAACAAACAAAATGAAGGCAGGAACTAGAAGTCCTACTTGGAAACCCAAAGAATGGAAAAGAGATGGTGCTAGGGTTGCTCTGCAATAGCTTCAACCTCCAATGATCATGAACAACCACCAAAAATCAACTCGTAGTTATCCACTAAGCTCAAAGTAATTCACAGTTAATTGAAGTCAAATCGCAAAGGAATCGCTTTGAAAAGCTCCAAGTGGTTTAATCGTGGTAACTGTAAAAGTGACATGTAAATCTTATTTATACCCAAGGTAAAAATCAAGTTACCTTCCTTCCCACAAATTCCAGAATAGGAAAACCTCCAGACTCCGGGCATGGGGATTCCATGCAACCATACCTCTTTGCAAGGAAGAGGCATCGTGGCAGAGAATCCCGGAGTCTGGAATCCAGCTCTGGAATGGAAACAACCAACTCCAGGACCGGGTCCTAGAGATGTGAAAGACAAAAGCAAAAGAAAACAAACCTCACAGGAAGGAAAACTCAGAGAAGAAAACAAAAAGAAATAAGGGCAAAGAAAACAAGGCAAGAGCCAAAAGTAAAAAGAGGGGACCCAACATTTTGCACATAAAATGTAGGGATGGGTATGCAGGGCATAACAACAATGAGCACTATATATGATGGACTATGTCACGTGAGCTTAGAGGAAGGTATTTTGGGATATGGTAGACCTCTAGTTAAGGTTTCTTGAGTTTTGGAGTTTAGAGATGAAAGTTACAAAGTAGTTGAACAATCATGATGATTGAAGTAGTGTAACATGGAATCCAATCGTGTTAAGTTGGATTTGGATTAGGTCTTACCCTAATTTTGGTAATGTATGATCACCAAATTTATATTTTATTTTTGGATAAGAGTTGATCATGTTTTGTCATGTATTTGGGAGTTGTCTGAGTATGAGGTAAAGTATATATATGGAAAGGTTTTGAGAAGAGAAGTATGGATATTGTATGATCAGATGAATGAATGCATTGTGATGTTAGAATTAGACAGAAGGTGATGCAAGCCAGAATTGAAACTACTTAAGAATAGAAGATGCTTGTATAAGTTCATTTTGATAAAGCATTGTAACAAAGACATATTTCTGATTATAAGAAAAATGTTCTTAGTGTATACCCCTAACAAGGTTTTGTATTCCTTTAATAGGGAAATGTACTAATGTAATATTCAACTCCTAATAGGGCTAGGTTTCCTAATAGGGAAACAATACTTTTAGTGCATATTTTTGGGTATTATCCCCACCAGGGTTTTCCCTTGGCTAGGGTTTCCTTGTCAAAAAAATCATGATGTTATGAGTTGTGTATTTTATGTTATGTTCATTTGAGTAATTATTTGGTTAATTTGGAAATAGCCAAGTTTATTTTTAAAGTGTTGTAATACTGATTCACCCCCCTCTCAGTATTACTTAATCCTAACACATTCTAATGATGGATCATGGAGAGTGATCTGAAATGTTGATGCAAAAAAATCTCACAGAATTTAATCCAGAAGAAACACTTACAATTAACTTCTTCACTGTAGGAACAACATTCAATATTTACACGGGATTCAAGATATAAAGGGTCTTGTTTGAAATCTCTATACACATAGAATATATAATAATGAAGGTTTCAAACAACCTAGAAAACCTTAAATGAGGATGAATCCAATATTCAAGGAGATAGTCAAGAGAGAATTATACAAAATATTGAATGCTTGGCTCATATGCGTTATCTTAGACAACCCATTGTTCCACTACTAGCAATTCTTCCTGAAAAAGGAGGAAAATGGAGAGTTTTTTTTAGACTACATGGAGATTAATTCAACAATAAGGAAGGATTAATTTTTTTATTGTTTTTATTGATCAAATACTCTAGACTCGTTTTTAGGTATGCAATACTTTTCCTTTTTAAACGGGTTAAGTAGCAACAAGTTAATCAAAATAACATTAGAAGAGCAGGCCATAATACCTCATTAACCTATACATTGGGAACATATGCATATGTGGTATCACCTTTTGGCCTTTGCAATGCCTCTGCAAATTTTCAAAGGTAGTTCTCACTATCTTCTTTGATCTTACACATGACTACATGAAGGTTTACATGGATTGATTCATTGCTTATGGTAATACTTATGAAAAATATTTATAAAATTTGAAAAATTTCCTCCAAATATGTCAATATCACAATCTATCATTAAGAAATGAGAAGTGTTACATGACGATGCAAGAAGGATTAGAGGTTGACCATTATGTTTCTTAGCATGGGATGAAAGTTAATCTAATGAAGGTTCAAGTCATAAAAACCCTACATGTTCCATCCAAGAAAAAATATGTCCAGAGCTTCCTATGACATGTTGGTTACTATAGGAGGTTTATAAAAGCTTTTAGTAATAATGTTGCACCATTTTTAACTTTATTAACTAAATATGTCAAATTTAACTAGACTAATGAATGTTAGAAAACTTTCCAATCACTCAAGGACCTATTGATTGAAGCACCTATCTTTAGCGGACCCAATTGGAATATTCCATTTCATATTCTTACAATTCATCAGATCATGTAGTTGGTGCAGTACTAGGCTTGAAGGAAGACATTATTGAATATGTTATTTATTATATGAATTAAAAAAAATACAATTAGCTAACCTACATTATACAGACACAAAAAAGGAAATGTTGGCAGTCATTTATGCCATCAACAAATTTAGGTATTACATCACTAGATATCATGTATTTTTATACATTAATCATGTAACAATAAGATTCTTAATTATAAAACTTTGTGGTTGCTTAGTTAGATGGTTCCTTCTAGTATAAAAATTTGATATCACGATAGTAGATAAACCTGGTAGGGCTAATGTAGTTGCAGATTTCCTTTCCAAGTTGACACATAAAGAAGGATAAGACCCTATCATAGACGACTCCTTTCTAGATGAACATATTTTTGAACTCCAAACACAAACCCAATGGTATTCACATATTTCCAATTTTATAGTATCAATAAGTACCTCAAGTTGTTTTTCTCCTTAAGAGATATGTTAGCTAGCAGAAGAGAGTTTTCCTTACTCTTGGATATGAAGATACCTGTTCTATACTAGAATTGAAAATTTCATGAGGATATGTATTAGGGAGGATGAGATATATGACATTTTTCATGTTTGTCATCATGAACCATGTGAGGGTTATTTTGTAGCCAAGAGGATTTCCATGAAAGCATTGAATGTTGGTTGTCATTATCCATCACAATATAAAGATTCAATAAATTATAAAAGATAATATAATATATGTCAGCACATTAGGATACCTATAAAATAAGATGAAATGGAACTACATCCTCAATTAATGCTTACTCATTCTGAAAAATGAGGGATATACTTAACTGGTCTAATAGTTTCACAATCCAATAATAAGGACTTGTAGAATCTTATATTTTATATAAATATAATTTTTTTCTCAAGTAGGCCCCACTTTAGTTTTTCTATCCTCTAAAGCCCAATCATTCTTAATTCTTCTTGCAGTGGTTAAAATTTTGATATTTGTACTACATTCTGGACCTTAGTTCCATGATCCTGCCTGAATCAAGAGGTTAGGGTTTTCTAGGGTGAACTTGATCCAGGTCCAATATAGGGTTGTCTGGTTTACCTTGCCTTGATAAAAGGGTCCCAAATTTAAATCACTTAACAACAAGCTTGCAGAAGTGGAAAAAATTCTTCCATGTCCACTTCTTTGAAATACAAATTTGATTCAAGTAGAAAGGTATAAAAGAAAGCTTACCCCCTTCATTTGACAAAATAAACATTCAATTCAATTCAAGAACTTTATAGGAGTAAGTATTTAAGCATCATCCAAGGCATTGAAGATAAGAAGTAAAGTTTAAATCTAAAGCGTTCATGATGACATCCATGATCAAATTTTCATAGAATCAACCGTACAAGTCAGCATCAATATATTCGTAAAGATTTCAACACAAAGAATACTAGTGAAGGTATAATCAATTAAATTTTCATATTTAACCTTTTTAACATTCCATTCTTTCATTTCCAATTCAAGTTATTTCAATATCATGGTTAATTCCAAAACTGGGATTTGATCTAGGTGAACCCCCATCAACCCAACACATTTATGTTTTTGTGTGTATAGGTAACAAGCTAGAAAGTCATTATTTTAAATTTATACCAAGGATATAAAGGCCTACAAATCTGCCTTTTGTAGATCCAAAACAAGACAGTCAAGGTTGACATGGTCAACATAGTCCCAAACACTTTTGACAAAAAATTGGCAGAGCCTTTTGAGCAGTATCTTAATCCCAGATCTTCCAATTATATCTACATCCAATGATCCTAGGTTAAGGCCACCCTAGTTGATTTATTCCCTTATATTTTGGCTCAAATTTAAGGAATAGATTCCTCTCTACTTTTCATTTCTAGTTCTACTTTTGTTATTTGTACATTTTGTCTTTTATATCTCTATGTATACTAAAAACCCTTATTTTTCCATCGTTAGCCCTAAATCCAATATTCATTTTATACAATTATAATATCATTTTCAACTCCTCATGATGGATTGTTTAATACACTTTGTTCCCAATATATTGAGCCAAATGGATCACTCCCCTCCCAATGTAATAAAAAGGGGAGATAGGCTTAGTTTCTTAGTTTTCATGCATAAGCTAGTGAACCATATTTCCTCCCCATATTACATTTTGGTGAACCTAACATATTATTGCATTGGTTTTCTAATTTTGATGTTCATGTTGTATCTATATGCTCTCAGTAATTGAAATTTGCAATCATATTTTATTTATGCAATGGATAATTGATAAATCTATTGAGGATTTGTATTGTTTTAGTAATTTATGTTATATAAAGCTTTGTAAATGAGTTTTATGACCTTTATTCCTACATATAATATCCATTTAAGAAGAATTTATAGACTTACAGATTCACAAATTTTAAATATGAAGGTTATAGAACCCAAGTTAACTAATATATTCTATGGGAATTATGGTTAAATATTTATGGCTACACATGACATACCCAACATTGTGGAGAACCACGCTTCCCATATATATCATTATAAGGATAAATCTTAACATGATTATCTTTGAACCAACTGGGAAAGATTTATAATGAATTTGATAACATTGGACCATGGATGAGTTAAGAATACTCAAAAAGTGAGGCAATCCCTTTGATTGAAGGATTGAGGAGAATGATTCAAAATGGTGAACATGGTATGAAATTTTTGGGTTACATTTCTCATATTCTAGATAGTAATGTTATGCATGTGTCAAAGCTATTAACTTATCTAATCCTATAAATCATATTGTTAATTCCAATCCCATATCATTATCATTTCCTAATTGTTTTACTTATACACCAACTATCATAGCTACATATACACAAAACATTAACCCTATATATGTTATTCTTAGAGGAATACCTTGTTTCATTAGTCTTCCATATATTTCCCAACCATCTCCTTGTTGAACACACCATAAGACAAAGAGGGGACGGGTGAATCAATTTAACAAAGCTTAAACTTTTTCTGTTAAAAACACTTATCACTTATATTTATCTAACTAAACATGAATGAAATATAATGCAATAAATACACATACACATGAACACCATATATTTATATGGAAAACCCAATGTATAAAAAACCATGGTGATAATAATAATCATAATATATATACTTGAATATAATATTTTAGGCCAGAGTCCAGGGAGCTCACTTCTCCTAAAAATAACCTTTAGACTAAGGCATAATAATTTAGGGAAAGTGACAAGACCTTGAAAATCACTGAAGAAAACTTCCATCAAGGAAAGGTACAAGACTATACAAGTTTCCAAAATAATTCATTATCTTCAAGTAGACAAAGGGAAATGTTGAATTGAAAAGATGTAGGATCTCATGATCATGTCAAATATTTACTACCAAATGTTTTTACAACTTTGAAAGATATTATCAATTTTCACCTCTTCTCTTCATACTAACTTAACATTCAATATAAACTCAGTATATACTCAAATCAAACATCTGATTGCCTTTATATATCAACTTGATCATCTAAAACCTTAACTAGGTCAACCATGGTTGAGATAAGTAGTTTTTACACAAAGTCGGTCACTATGAATGCATTGATTTAATGTGGTACATCATAGGAGATAAAGGGGAATCAAATACATAATAATGTGCCTCCAATTGAATTATCCAAAGAAGTAATGTATGTTGGAAATACAATATGGGAAAACAAGATACTGAGAAGGGGGGTGAATCAAATCTTAAACTTTTATCCTTTAAAACAAAACTGATTCACAACTATGCATAAATATAATTGAACTATCAACTTGTAGCATCCATGAAAGTAAATAAATAACTCAAGACAACATAATTTTGGTAACCCAGAAACCCAATAAGGTAAAACTAGGGTAGGGATGACACCCACAAAGATCTTCACTACTACAACAATAAAGTGTGCCTGTTAGGGCTACAAAGTTTGATCACAAAATATAATCTACCTGGTTAAAGGTCTACCCAGTTAAGAGATTTAGATCATTAAAATATACCTTGTAAAAGGATTTAAACTTACAAAAAACTAAGCACTTGGATAGGAGATTTAGAAAGGTCTGTTAGAACCACTATGTTAAGAGATTTCACCTGATACACTGGTTAGAATGTCTCAAGAACTGATCCTTTGTTATGTACTCTGATGCTGATAACGGATCTTCTCTTTCCAATACCTTCTCTAATCTAATAATCTAATATGTCTTTACTCTGCTGTTCACTGCTCTTTCATTCTGCAAGATCTATGCTTCTTCTATCAACATAACCCTTTGTACATCTCTCATGTACGCATACACCTTCTCTATCACACACACACACACACACACACACACACACACACACACACACACACACACACACACACACACACACACACACACACACACACACACACACACACACACACTTTTTTAGGGTTTAAGAAGCAATCTTAATATACTTCATGAATCTGGCGATTAGATCTAGATCAACGATCAGGATCAAATGCTTATGCTGCTCAGGCATTCCAATTTTTTGATTAGCTCCATCCCACTCATAGGGATTAAATAATTAATGCATAATTAACTCTGTTGAAATCATTAAATGCATGAACAAGTCGACCCAAAATAGTTTACCTTCAAGTTTGTGCCATTCCAAACATATATGTCAAAATTGTCTTGCTCGACACTTTAAATCTCTGGCACTCGACATGAACATGATCAAATTTTACTTGATTTTTGAGTCACTCGGTAATCACTATCTGCTCAAAAATGACTATGCCAGATTGCTCGGCCTATACTAGATAGCTCGGCTGCAGTGATGACCAACTAACCTACCTAGATAAATGACTAAGTGTGGGACACTAATGATCAACAAAACTTAGAGATTAACAATCTCCCCCTTTGATATTAGTGGCAAAAACACACTTATCATTTCTTTACATTTACAAAATTTTCCTAAGTACACAACGTACCCCCCCTAAGATTATACTTCATAATTACATAATATACATGCCATACAAAAAATTATGTCTGATTCTGCACATCTTTATCCATTTCCTTATCTGATCCCCCCTTGTTTTTGTCACTGATACCTATAGGGGTCAAGTTATACTTATCCAAAAATGACTTATGAAGCTGTAAAGTTAGTACAAATGCTGTATCCCAACCATCCTTTACAAACTTCATGACTTGTAACTTAATTTCTAGCTCGGCAGCTAGACTTACCAAACTATTTGCTGTAGAGAGATAAGAATCCCTCTTGAATAATTTGTTTGCAGCTTTAAGTTCTTTCTATATAACCTCCAGATGAGGTATTAAGGTAGTCTGAATAGTTATTAACTTTGCTCTAATTTTTCCATCTTCAGCCATAAGCTTGGCTAATCTTCTCTATGCATGAGTCAACTTGTCAAAATGTAAGGATCTAGAACTAGCATCTGTACTCAATGTACTCCCTATTGACTTCAAATCTAGTTGCAACTTCTCAATAAGATATTGGTTATCCTTGGTAAAGAATTATACATCACATAGCTTATTATACAAGGAATAAACATTATTTACAACTTCTTCAAGAATACTAATAAGAGAAGAAAGTTCAACCTGTTTGATAGCAATTTCTGCTGATATCTTCTCCAAAACTTTATTCTCAAATTTTCTCTTGAAATATTGTATCAACTTCTCATTTTCCTCAACATTTTCATCATTAAATTTCTATACAATATGGACTAATTGTTCTAGTATTGATGTTTGTTCATTTACATCTGTTATATCAAAAGCATTAACAAAAATATCCTTTATCTCATGTAATACTTGACTTTGTTGGTGTTCCCTCTTCAGTTCCTCTTGTTTCTTTTTCCTCTTCAAAAGGTCTTGCAAAGATTAAATATGTCCATATGCTAAGTTGTCTGTATCCCATTTAGGAATCACAACCACTTCATCCAAAGTGAAACTTGGACTAGGTGACTTCCTCTTATGTGACTTCTTCCTTTTGAGTTCTGAAGAGATGATAGTCGGCTCAGTTAAAGTGATATTTTTAATTTTGTCAATATTAATTTCACTTGCTACCTTCATCTGAGTCAAGATTACCTACTTATCAGGTACACTTCCTATTTTAGGTGCAGTGGGAGTAGATGATGCAGAGTGTGGTAGATCAACCAACACTTGTATAGCCTCTTGTTCTGTAGGCTTATCAACAATTTCTTCCATCTTATCTCCACTCCCTAAAACTATTTGTACAACCTATAAAATAGGTATATTTGTATTGATTACCTCCTTTTATCCTTCTTTCTCTATCTCAGCCCTAGTTTCCCGAATAGACGATTGAATACTTGTGTCTACCGGCTCATTCTGATCCTTGGCATCCATATTGCTGTCTTCTCCAAGTGTAGTGTCAATTGGACTATCCATTGTCAAGTCTGTAACTTTCACATCACCTATTTCCTCTTCAATTTCAGTTTTAGTTTATGCTTGATTTGTAGTAGTTTCTTTCTCCATTTCCTTCGGCTCTATGTTGTCTCCATATTTCTCATCAACCTTCTTAGTAATTAACCCAAAGATTTCCTTCCATATTCCATTACTCTGTTGTACTACTCCTTCAACATCATTCCTTATAATTGCATAGGCTCTTTGTTTAGGAATAATTTTTCCTTTATATTTTTCAATAAACTTAGCTATCTATTTCTTTGTTAAGTCAGGAATGATCTTAGCCAATGTTCCTTCCCTTATTTTTCTTTCAGTCATCAGTGCATATTGCCATTTCTGAGACAAAATATCATATATCTTTATAGGAACACTGTCTTCTATCTCTACAGGTGTCATTTTGAATGTTCCCATCATATCTATTAAAGCTTCCTGAATCATATGCTTATTTACTACAGTCTATTTTTCATACTTTATAAATTTGAATCCCACTAAACCTGAATTAATTCTTAGGTTCTTACATACCTCATCAAAATTGGTCATTGGTTTATATGATGCTATAGGTATGTTTATAGGTACATCCATATCTATCTCCTCATCTTCTTCAGATTCCAAGTATAGCTTCCTTCTTGTTTTTCTTAACAGGTTGGCTTGGCATAGCCTTGGTTTCAACTTGTTTCCTCTTCCCTGAGCTTCTCTCCCCAAAATTCTTCTTTGTATATACTTTTTCTGTCTAGGAAAGAGATGATTCCCTAATCCTTGGCCGATTAGCAACAAGAGGGGTAGCCTTATGTTTAGCTTTCCTTTGTTTAGTTGCCTCGGCAGCTACTAGCTACTTCCCTTTACCTTTCACAGTGACCCCTTCTTCATGTTCACTTTCCTCTTCTTCTTCTTCACTAGACATGTCTTCTCCATGTCCTTTTGACAAACCCAAAGGTGCATCTTCTACTTCTTCATCACTCTGAATTCCAACCATCTTCTTTATATTTTTGACAATTTTCTTCCTCTTTTTCTCCATAGTGCCATACTTCAAATCCATAGTGATTCTGGACTTAGCTTCTTCATAGTTTCCAAAATTTTTCACTGTACTATCAATTTATTTTGCTAATAAAGTTGTTATTGTTGCAGATGTCTCATCAATTTTTACTTCATAAGGTAATGGCCTTAGCCATGATACCCTCGGCACTACTTCCTGCACATAAGTGTAATCTGTGTCTACAAGGAAACAAACATCCTCATAATGTCTTTCAACTAGTGAACTGGGAATTCTACTCCTTAACCTCATCTTTTTCTTGAATTCCACAAAATATGTTTCCATAACATTGTCAAAATTATCACCTAATTTCTGAATAAAGGCATGGAATTGTTGAGTGATAGGCCTGTCTATTTTCCATACTATGTTTCCAAAAGTAGGAAAAGTGTTATGTATGTAGAAAAATATGCAAGTGAGCAGAGATCCAAACTTACATAGTGAACTCTTTGCCCTTCTAATTGAAGAAAGGTTCTCGTCCAGTTGCATCAGTTGAAGCTTGAAAAGGTCATATGTATGATCCTTCTTCAAAATCTTCCAAGCCTGGTTGACTGCAACACATGGGACACTATCCAGTCGGCTTGACTAATAGAATTTATGAGCTATAACCCTAACTGCAAAATCAAGCTCCAAATATGTAATCATAGAGATTGTCATCCCTCTTTTGTTCCAAATGGCTCCAGTGAGTTCTTCTATTTTCTCTTTACTCTGACACTTCATAGTTCTTTTCCCATTTAGAATTGGATAACTTGTTACTCAATGAATGATCTCTCTTGTTATCTTGACTGGTCCATTCTCTAGCCATATGTTCATGTTGTATATTTGACTCAGAATAATCTTTATCCATTCCATTCTAAACCCTCTCAAAAATTCTAGGGCATGAGTTAACCCTCTCTCGGCTAAGTGTTTATATTCATCTTTTAGAACTCCATCTGTGCACAATCTATTGTAAGATGGCCTAAGATCGTGATCTCTAACTTCACTTATCTTACACATATAGCATGACCTGATATCATGGATCATAAGTACCTTTGATGGAATTGACGATAGGGCTCTAGTCAGATCACCCTTGATGGTGCTCTTAGGAACTACAAGGAAATTAGGAGGCGCATAGGTGTCGCTCCTTACCAATTGAACATTTAGCAATTCCTTCTCCATTATTTTCACTAGTGCAGAGGAACTTGCGGCCATTTTCTCTAAAAAAATAGGGTTTCAAAGATCACAAACAGAGTACCTCAGCAAGTAACAAAATCCACACTTTCCACTAAAAGGTTGTCGACGACATGCTGTAGAAATCTTTGAAAAACTTTGCTGAGTTCAATTTCACAAATGCACAATCGCTCTTATGAAATTCTTAATCGCATGGTGAGAAGAAATGAAATAGATCTTTCCTTTATATAGACTCCAACAGTCAAAAGTTAGTTCTTTCTATTAAGTGAGTGCCAAACAACTGTCCTCGGCTGACTCACAAAATTCACTTGCCACTCGGTCATCAAACAAAACTTACTCAGCATACATTAGAAATATAATGTTGCTCTGCACCTATAGTGCATTTAGAATTTGCATGCTACATAACTCAAACTATGTCCTGATGCATCTTATTATATGCAGATATGGACTATTGCACTATTATGTGTTAGGAACTGATAAAAGATATGAAATACAAACATAGTTCCTTACATACCTTCCTTTGCTTAATTAGTGATGGTGGGATCACCTAATCCATTAGATTGGGTGACCTCGGCTTGAGTAGCTTCACTGCTGCGTGGTTCTATTTTCCTTACCCATGTCTAGTTCATCTATGCTCTTATTTCCTCAATAGTAGGAGTAGGTACTCTTGTTTTGCAATCTTTCCTAGTATGACCAATTTTCAGATAGTTATAGCAAAGTAGGCTTTCATTCATCCAAATCTTGGATTTACCTTTGAAATGTGTCTTTATGCAATTTTCTGGAACATGTCCATACTCACCACAGTAATGACAGCTATTCCATGTTTTATAATCCCAATTGTAGGTGTTACCCTTCCTTGGTGCTTTTGCTTGTGTCTTTGATGTCCATTTTTGTTTGGCATTAGATCTGCAATCTTGTGCTCTATGTCCAAATTTTTGACAGTTGTAACAATATCCATTGAATCTAGGTTTGGGAGGTGCATCATTTGCATTTTCCCAACATTCATGTGCTTGATGTCCAAAATTTTTATAGTTAAAGAAATAACCATTGAACTTAGGTTTAGGATTGGACTTACCATTCTTTCTTTGATAGATGTTTGCTATGTGTCCTAATTTTCCTCAGTGATGGCATACAGGCTTGTTGTTTGTTTTCTTTGCACTCCTCCTTTCACTAGTCTTAGATGATTCTCCTTTCTCAATAGATGTCTGTTGTTCAGTATGACCTAATCCAGAAGAATCTTTAGATCTCCTTGATGCTTCCATCAAGTTCTCAAAATGAGTTAAGGCTTCATTGGGTCTGTTCAATCTTTCATTCAGTTATTTCTTAGATCTCATTTCATTTTTCAATTGACTATTTTCAGATTTCAGATTCACAATTTCCATATCTTTCCTACTGATCTCCTAATTTGCAAGTAGTAGTTGATTCACCATGTCAACCTGATTGTTTTTCATCATTTGTACTTCATGTGTCCTTTCATCAAGTTTGACAGTCATCATTCTTTTGTCTTCTTCAGCCATAGCTTTGTCATCTTCAACTTTCTTCTTTTGTTCCACTACTTCACATAGTCTTACTATTTGCATTTCTTGTTCTCTTTTTAGATTTTTGACTTCTTCACACAATGTATTGTTCCTTTCCAGTAGAACTGCAATTGCTGCATCACTCTCATTGGAGTTTCCATTTTGAAATAGATTTGTAGTGTCATCTTCCTGATAATGAATATCATTCATTTGTTTGGCCAAATATTTCCTTTCTTGTAAAGACTTCTTTAGTTCCTGTCTTGCAATTTCAAGCTGATGCAATGCTAGCTGAATTTCAATATTTTTATTCTCAATGACTTTACCCAACTTGTAAATCTCCATCTCAAGATCTATACTCTCAAGCTGATTAAAACCTTTTGTAGGAGAACTGTGCTCTGATACCAATTGTAGGAAATACAATATGGGAAAGCAAGATATTGAGAGGGGGGGGGGGGGGGGGGGGAAAAAA
>MU227366.1:3332239-3378016 GCA_018584345.1 Thuja plicata
ACACACACACACACACACACACACACACACACACACAAACACACACACACACACACACACACACACACTTACTTTTATGGTTTAAGAAGCAATATTAATATACTTCACGAATCTGGCAATTAGATCTAGATCAACGATCAGGATCAAATGCTTATCCTGCTTAGGCATTCCAATTTTCTGATTGGATCCATGCCACACATTGGGATCAAATACTTAATGCATAATTAACTCCGTTGAAATCATTAAATGCATGAAAAAGTCAGACCAAAATAGTTTATGTTCAAGTTTATGCCATTCCAAACATATATGTCAAAACTCTCTTGCTCGACACTTTAAAACTCTGGTGCTTGGCATGAACATGATCAACTTTTGATTGATTGTCGAATCACTCAGCAATCACTATCTACTTAGCAATGACTATGCTGAATTTCTCAGCCTATACTGGATAGCTCAGCCACAGTGATGACCAGCTAACCTGCCTAGATAAATGACTAAGTGTGGGACACTAATGATCAACAAAACTTAGAGATCAACAATGTAATGTGTAGCAAAGCAGTAAACCCCATTAACCAGACAACCTAAAAACATTCTCCAATACACATATCATAATGCATATCAAACCATGACATAGTAGAATCCATATCAACATATTATCTCTTCCTCTAAAGCATATTTAGACCAAAAACCATTAATCAAATCAACATAATCCACTGAGTCAACTAGAGATGAACACAAATAAAGATACCAAACACAGAACAATATATCTTCACTTACAGAGAAAACCAACATAATATATCTAAACCAAAATACTAAACATGTGTTAAGAGCATTTCCACTAAATGCACACTCAAAAATATCAATGCAGATAATTCTTCAAACCAGTACTGACCAATTCTAACATCCAACCTCAATGTCATGAAACAACTAAACACATCTTCAACCTCTAAACTATTGTGGGCCTAAAAATATGGTAGTGCAACATTAAAAAGTCTGAATTATTAAATCTAGAATCATGAGCCTCAAACTTATTATATTGAGAAATTTAGATCATTCTCCCATAAGGACTTTAGATACTCTTTCTTTCATATTTCAGCTTCCCACACTATCACCTTTCGGAAACAACACATATAGACTAAATTTCACTACTAGACATTAGATCAACATCTAAATACTCAATACTAAACCTCTATTAGCTTCCACACAATAGGAAACTCATTAATTCATTAGGTTGACATTAATGAAAACAACTATTTGACATCAATGACAATAATGAACACATATTTCTAACACTCCTTTACCCACTTAGCACAATGTTTTGCTTTCCTACTCTAACACTCCATCCATTTCTCACAATGTTGCACCTCCTTCACAATCAAACATGTCCAATACCATTATCCACTAAAAATCATTGTTAATAACCTAACCCAAAGGGTTTCATCCTTACAACAACAATTGGCTTCCATAACCAAATCCAAATTTAATATTCCAATATGTGACATAGCTAGCCCATTTTTCCATGGAATTGCATGTATAATTATCTCTCAATAGATAAGATTTCCTGAATTGGAGAATTAAAATGGAAAAGGTGTTGGGATTAATGGGAAGTAGTATTGAGAGGGGAGGGGTGAATCAATACCTCCAAAACTTTTAACACTTTTTGCCTTTCATCATCAGTAATCAATCTTTATTGTATTACCGACCATTTCTGATGTTCTTATTATGCATGTAATATTAATTCATAATCTTTAATTGTTTGCAAAATTCATAGAAACATTCACGAAAGTAATAAACACATAACACAAGATATGATCGCAGAAAACTCCTGTTAGGAAGTAAAAACTACGGTGGGGATGGCACCCACAAAAATTCACTATCTGCAGAATGGAAGGGAGCCGATAAAGGCTTATAATTGATCACTTCTGATGATCTACCCTGTTAGGAGTATTAAAGTGGAGACCTATTAAGATATACTCTATTAAGAGCTTTAGCAACACTGATTTGAGTGTGCACTTAGTTAAGAGATTTACAATAGGACTGTTAGGTCCACCTTTCTTGAAAGGATTTCTTAATTGTACTACACTTTTTATAATGAGTAAAATATGTTTGACCTGACTATATTCAATCTATAATTTCTAATCATAGATCCATTAAAGCTCTCATAATATGAATATCACCTATAGTGATTAATTAATACCTTTTCTTTGCTTATCGGTAGCCTATGTTCTGTTCTTGAAATCAAATTGATCCTTTTCTGTCCTTCTGCATGAATTCTCTTGTCTGATCCTTAGATTCTCTTAGTGGCTACAATCATCATCAAAAAACATGTTCACAATAGATTGAGCATCTATTTATACAAGTATTTGACCTATTCTAGAATCACGCATTACAATGTTAACTCTTGATCCAAGGTATATAACTTGACCTTGATCTTTTAATTTGTATGTTTTAAAATAGTTAAAATAAATAAAACAATAATAATTACATTTCTTTCTCCGCACATAATGGATTTAAAACAAATCAAGAAGCTAAATATACAACTCTAGTATTTTATCTGACGTGGAAAGTCAGATCCACTTTTTGCGGGATGTAACTGACTGTCCATTCTTGGTCATTGGGTTGAACTGAAAGTCTATCGACATTCCTTTGTTGAACTGATCGTTGGGTTCCCTTCATCTGCCAGGTTCCTCTCTTTGCTATTTCGTCGGGTTGCACTGTTGTTACTTGTCAGGTTCCTTTATCCTTTTTGTCATCAGGTAACACTAAATAGTATTTGTCAGGATGCTTTATACTTGGCAGTATCAGGTAACCTTGGCATTGGTTAGTGTTGTGCCCTGTCTATCGGTGTAGTGTAGACTGATGGTGTAGATCATGTTTTCCTTGTATATACTAATGGAAAAATATAATGCCTTAAATCTCCCCCTTTGACATTAGTATCAAAAACTGATATGTGCATAATATTAAAGTGTTTAGTATGTACACCACATATATATCTTTGTTATTATATGACTCCCCATAATTGTATGCATCGGTATAGTATAAGTATATGTATACTTGCCTCTGTACTATACATTCCCTATTATTTTCTCTTTCAAATGTTTGACTGTACACATAATTTCCTCCTTTCATTTCCCCCTTCTTTTACTATGACTGTACATATCATTTCCCCCTTTATTTGATACTACTCATGACAAAAATCTATGACTTATAGGTTGTCAAAAAATGTGTAACGTACAATGTGTCAAGAATATGTGAATGGGTGTTCTTGATATCTTCGAGCAATTTTTCCCATTTTTATTTTTGGAGTTCTATTACCATGTGCTCTAGCTCTAGCCATGCATGCATATCATAAATGCTATCTAGGACAGACATTTTTGAGGTGGCAATTAGTGCTTTTGCCTCTGTCATATGTTTCTACAGTAGTGAGAGTGTCGGTAAGAGTTGTGCTTGAAGCTCATTTACCTCATCTCTAAACTTTTTCTCTATAATCTGTATGCCTTGTCTCAATTTTTCATGCTTGCTTGAATTTGTCATTGTGCAATTTTATTTCCTCTTCACTATTCATGAGACTTTGTGCACTTGTTTGAAGATAAACATCTATTTGTGCTATCTTTTCGGTATACTCTTGGGTGAGTTGATCATGCATGCATAATTTATGTATTAAGTTTATAGCTTCTGAGATTATTGGATCTATTGTGCTAACCAATTCAGAAAGCTTTACCTTTTGCAATGCCACCTGTTGGCTTATCATTTCTGCAAGCTTGAACTCATATTTTTATTCAAGTCTTTCTTCCATGACCTTCTCAGGATCTATGTTCTAAGATGTGATTGCATCTATGAGAACCACTAATTGATCAAGCATTGGGGATGTTTGATCAACATCTTCATCTAATACAATTTGTTAAAGTATTCCTTGTGCTACTTCAAGTACCTTTGCCTCTTTTGTGGCTTTTCTCACATTTTCTTGCATTTCTTTCCTCTCACAAAGTCTTGCATACTTTGTTAATTCATTCAGATCCAATGTCTTGGGATCATAAATTAGAATCTCAATGATTTCATCGAGAGTGACTAGATTCTTATGCTTTCTCTTCTTCTTCTTTGAGATTTGTGTGGACACAAATGTATGAACTACCATTGCTAGTTCATTTGTCCTCTCTAAAGTGCTTGGTGAAGGCTTTTTTGAATATGCTTCTTGTGTTTTCTACTCGGGGTGCACCTGTCATTTTTGTGAAGATGTATCTCCATCAACCTTGGGTGTCTTTGCAAATTTTTCTTCTATTTTCTTCTCTAGCTCATCTTTCTTTTCTTCTTCACTCTTTTCTTTCTGCATTTCCTCTTCTACCTTTTATGCTTCCTCTTTAATTTGATCAGTAGATTTATCCTTCTGATAATTGGTTGTAGCTTGTTCTGTAGTTGTGTCCTTTGTGTCATCTATTTTTGTCTTTTTCTTCTTCATCACCCTTTTCCTCGGGTGTGCTTGTATCTTCTGCATTAGACCCTTCATTACCTTATAGTATATTGATGGCCTTCATCAATACTGGCATATTTCTTTGTGTGCTAGCTTGTGTTGTATCTAGAGTGGTGTCTTGCTCATCAGTTTGGTCTTTTTGAGTAGGGGCATCTTCATCTTTTTGTATTTGCTCTGCAGGGTCTGGTTTTGTTATGTCAATAACTAAAGTGTCATGCCATGTCTCATCAACAACATTCATTTCTTTATGCCCTGTTGTCTTCAACTCTTGTTTCTTTTCTTGATCCTTAAGAGATATAAATATTACATCATCTTCTTTTTGTGGATCTTTATTAGGGTCATAATGTGTGATGTCTTGAATGTTAAGATCATCCATGACTTTTTCCAAATTTATTGGTTCCATATCTTCAACATTGTCCAAAGCAATGTGCTGAGGACTTGCCTTGTGTTTCTCCTCCTCTCTATGAGGTGTGTCAGTGAGAAGTAATTGATTATCATGACTTGTTGACTCTGCAGGTAGATCTAGGAGTTGTCTCCATTTAGTCTCGGTTATTTTGTCTAGCTCTATAAACTTATCCTCTAGCACTTTGTAAGCTCTTATCTTGGCTAAAAATTTGCTTGAGTGCTTCTTCATTATATCTTTGACTTCTTCTTATCATTCTTGATCTTTATAGTTCTGGAAGTGGTTGCCATTATTTTTCAGATTTTAGGGCTTTCTTGAAAATTTAGGGCTTTCTTGAAAATAACAACAGAGTTCTTTAGTGCCCTTGGTACTTACTTCAATCCGTGATACTAGTGAATGATCTATTTACTATGTGCTGGATCGAGTCAAGGTCACTCTGCTATCTGATCTTTTATCACTTTGGTTTCGCTCTGCTTTTTCTCTTCAAATCACGAGTGCAAAATGAAGTGCGCCCATCGAGTATTTATAGACTTTTTCCCTGAGTCTGTCATAAATGCTCAACGAATCATCGGTTCATGAAGACGGAGTTCATTGGGAAGACTCTCAAAATCATCGTCAGTGTTGTTAGGATGCTCAGGATGGCTATTAAGATTTTTTCTTTCACTGATGAATATCAGTGTTCTTTCATGACAACTTTATAAGTTTGCTTCCTTACCGACGGGTGTCAGGTTACATTAGCAACTTAGCCATTTTATGTGTTGACCAAAAATTATTAGTAAGTGTAGACATCTCATCCTTTATATTCATCGATGATTTTTGGTATGTATTTACCGATGAGGTTGTTTTCTTAGAATTGTAACAAGTAACATAATATGCATCTTTATTTATGTAGATTTTGAATATCTATCAATTGTATAATGGAACTGATGAAAAATATGACTTGGTGTAGTGCAGTTCCATACTTGTTCAGCTTAAGTGGGGGTGGTGATGTCACTGGATCCATTGGATGGGGTGTGACCATTTTCATTGCTTGGTCCAGCTTCATCATTTCTTGAAGCTTTTCTCCACATTTTGTCTCTAGCCCTCCATATATCTTCAATGGTGTTTCCATTGGGATATATGTTTGTCTCTGTCATTCGGTCTTTGCAATCTTTCTTGAGATCACCAACTTTGTGATAGTGTAAGCATGCCATTCTAGGGTTTGTTCATCCTCTAGACCTTTTGGTCCATGCCCTCATGCAGTTTGCAGTAATGTGACCATATATACCACATGCTATATAGTTTGTCCAAGTACTGTAGTCCCATACATATTGATTACTGATTCTCTTTGGTTGATAGGGAGTTTCTTGACCTTTAGGCTTCCATGCTTGCCTTTTATTTTTCCAGCATTCAAGACTTGTGTGCCCATTCATTTTTCATGTAGGACAATATTTGTCCATGTAGGTTTCCTTCTTTTGTTGATCCATCTTAGACTTACATTCATAAGCTTTATGTCCTTTCTTGTTACATTTATAACATAATCCTATGATTGAAGATGTAGATTTAGGAATACCTTTTATTTTACCTCTACACACATTTGATGTGTGGCCTTTCTTTCCATAGTGTTTGCATGTCAGCTTTCTTGGTCTTGGATTTTCATAGACATTCTTTGGATTGCCTTGATTTTGTGATTCTTCATTTTTGGCAAAGTCTAGACCGTTGTTGTTGAGTCTTTGTTGTCCTTCAAGAAAATCATCCATTCTTTTATTGCTTTCTTCAACCTTTTTGATAATTTCATTATGCTATTGCTAAAATCTAACCTCATGATTTAGTTTTTCATTCTCTTCTCTTAGTTCATCGATAGCCTGCACTCTTTCAATGAGTTCTATATTCATTACGTTTGCTTCTTGACTCATAAGAATAATCTGATTTGTAATCTCATGGTGATGCTCAACATGTCTTTGAATTTCTAACTCCTTTTCTTGTAGCTTCTCTGTAATATTCCTTCTATCATCAATAGCTAGTGTTCTTTCTATTTCAACTTGTCTAGCAGAACTCATCACATCAATCATTCTTACCATCTGGGTCTCTTGACCAATTTGCAACATCTTTATTTTCTTTTTCAGATGTTGATTGATCTCCTTTAGATTTGTGATGTTCTCTTCTGATGTATCTGATGAATTACTTGTATTTGATCCTGAAGATTCAAAGAAATGTGGAATCTCTTCTTCTTGACAATATTGTTCATTGCTCTAAGTTTCCATACCTTTTCTCTCATCTAATAGCTCTCTCATCTTGATTCTCACTTCTTTATACTGTTCATAGAACATCTGTATCTCAAGCTTTTTATTCTCAATATTCTTATCAAGTTTGTATTTCTCCATATTATGATGTTTTCTCTTAAGCCTTTAAGATTTCCAAGAAGAGACTTAGCTCTGATACCAATTGTTGGGATTAATGTGAAGTAGTACTGAGAGGGGAGGGGTGAATCAGTACCTCTAAATTTTTTAACACTTTTCACCTTTCATCATTAGTAATCAATCTTTATTATATTACCAACCATTTCTGATGTTCTTCTTATGCATGTAATATTAATTCATAATCTTTATTTTTTTGAAACATTCATAGAATAATTCATGAAAGTAATAAACACATAACACAAGATATGATATCGCAGAAAACTCCTGTTAGGAAGTAAAAACCACGGTGGGGATGACACCCACAAAACTTCACTATCTGCAGAATGGAAGGGATTCGGTAAAGGCTTACAATTGATCACTTCTGATGATCTACCATATTAGGAGTATTAAAGTGGAGACTTGTTAAGATCTAATCTGTTAAGAGATTTAGCAACACTGATTTAAGTGTGCACTCAATTAAGAGATTTACAATAGGACTGTTAGGTCCACCTTTCTTGAAAGGATTTCTTAAGTGTACTACACTTGTTAGAATGAGTACAATATGTTTGACCTGAATGTATGAAATATATAATTTCTGATCACAGATCCATTAAAGCTCTCATAATATGAATATCACCTATAGTGATTGATTAATACCTTTTCTCTGCTCATTGGTAGCCTCCATTCTATTCTTGAAACTAAATTGATCCTTTTCTATCCTTCTGCATGAATTCTCTTGTCTAATCCTTAGATGCTCTCAGTGGATACAATCATCATCGAACAACATGTTCATAATAGATTGAGCATCTATTTATACAAGTATTTGACCTATTCTAAAATCACACATTACAATGTTAACTCTTGATCCAAGGTATACAACTTGACCTTGATCTTTTAGTTTGTATGTTTTAAATTAGTTAAACTGATTAAAACAATAATAATTACATTGCTTTCTCTGCACATAATGGATTTAAAACAAATCAAGAAGCTAAATATACAAATTCAGTGTTTTATCTGATGTGGAAAGTTAGATCCACTTTTTGTGGGATGTAACTGACTGTGGGTTCTTGGTCTTTGGGTTGAACTGAAAGTCTGTCAGCATTTCTTTGTTAAATTGATTGTCAGGTTCCCTTCGTCTATCGAGTTCCTCTCTTTTCTTTTTTGTCGGGTTGCACTGGTGTTACTTGTCAGGTTCCTTTATCCTTTTTTTCATCGGGTAGCACTGAATAATGTTTGTCGGGATACTTTGTACTTGATAGTATCGGGTAACCTTGGCGTCGGGTAGTGTTGTTCCCTGTCTATCGGTGTAGTGTAGACTGATGGTGTAGATAATGTTTTTCCTTGTATATACTAATGGAAAAATATAATGCCTTCAAAAGGTAATCCCTTGAACCATGTGAAAATATTTCAAACCTTGTGTAGTGGCTTCTCTAAGGATCATAAACTCATGGATAAACTATTTGCTAGAACCTTTAGAGATAAGACCTTGCACTAGTATTATCCTCTACCTCCTTTTTCTATTGACTCTTTTTAGAAATTAGGTAATGCATTTATAAAAATTAAAAATAATATGGCTCACAAATTACTCTAAATGATTTGATTCATTGTAAACAAGGAGTTAAAGAGAAAATGACTAATTTTATTGGTAGACATAAATATTTTCATGCTCAAATTGCTTATCATGTTTTTGATGACGATGTTTAAATATTTTTTATTCCTAATTTGCAAAAGGAAATTAGAGATAATTTTCTATTTTATAAATTCACTTCCTTTATGCAATTATGTGTTGTGCTTCATAATAATAAACTTTAATTGAGCAATTTTAAATCATTCTTAGCAATAGCTCTAGTTGATAAAATCATGCTACTCAAGAATCATTTCAAAAGTTCCAAAATAAAAATAAAGGATTCATCAAGATTATCAACAACAATTCAAATCATTTTGATACTATATGAGGGGGAAAAATAATTGTTATCATTTATTGCAATGAGGTCAATAAAAATAATCACAAAAGGCTCTACTCAATTCAATCCTTCCCCAACTCCTTTAAGAAAGAAGTAAAACATGAAATCAAATGAAAAACATAATGATAATATCATAACCAATAAAATGCATTCAAAATCATGATAGATCTCTCTTGGTTCTCTCTTCTATGTTGTTGGGATCTCAAATTTTCTCCTTTGCATTGATAACACAAAGATTCAAGAAAAGTGGTTAACCAAATTATGAAGAATAAAATTCCTTTTATAGGTTTCAAGATTTCAAATGGACAATTCAGATTGAATGAGACTGATTCAAAATGAGTGGAAAAGATTGACTAAGACTAAATTGATTGGACAAATAACTTAGACTGATTGGAAAATGACTAGTTGCATGACAAAATATATTGATTTACAGATAACTGGATTGATTGGATAGAAAACTAAATAGATTGATATGTTAAGTGTGATGATGATGGATTTGGAACAACCTATCTTTCCTACCAACTAATCCTAATAATAAGCGCAAGGTAAGAAACTAAATCCAACATCATCCAATAGAGCACTTCCTTGTAAATGCACATAACATGAAATAAACAAACCAAGTTACCAAATTCACTCAAGAGACACTTGACTCCATTATCCTCCTATCTTTCAAGATATTTTATTTGAAATTTTTGTGCTCTCAGATTTGTTAGCACATGCACAAGAAGAGAATGGAGATTGTTGATTAAATGCAATACTATTCAAGTGATAGTATGAAGGCAATGATAAGATAGTGATATGATGATAGAAAGATAATAGTATGATAACAAAATGGTGATGATAATGGAGATAACTATGGATCTCAAAGATAACAATAACAAAGACTCACAAGATTATGATAGGCAAGATTATGATAGGCCTTAAAATTTCTCTTTATAATTGTCCATTATAGTCAAAGGCTCATTAGATTCAAATGATAGGATAAAATGTTATTTTGTAGAATTCTCATGAAAATCAAGGGTTAGGATCAAGATATGCTAGATGAGTGGCTAGGATTAAAGATTAGGTGAGAAGCTTATGAGAATAAAGGTGATTAAGTGGTAGGTAGAGGATATGTTAGAATATGTGAGGAAGTGCTGGTATTGATTGTCATTGATGTCAAAACCTCTTACCGACATTCTGGGAGTTTTAGTTGGTGTTTGACATGCCATATTAGCTATCAATGCTATAACAAGAGTTTTTGGTTATACATAAGGTGATTAAGTTTAAAGAAATCTTTGGTTTCTTATTCTGTCAGAGATGGATCAGTGTATCATCCATAAGAACACTCAAGTTTGAATCCTATCAGTGGTAATGACTATTTTATGTTTCCATATTTTGGTCTTGGTTATGGCATTCAGATGGCTTTGCTAAATACAATGTGTATTGTAAATCCTTAAGTTCGACCTATTTATGGATTACACTATAGAATTTTATCTTCTCTTGTGTATGTCCTAAATCTAGGACCGACACTATGAATTAAATGTAAACATAATATGAGTTGCATTGGTGATATCACATGTTTGGTGTATAGAAAACATATGTAAGATCAGATATAGGTATAAATAAAGAAGAACCATTTTGATTCAGATGATGAATGCACATGTGGCTTATGTGTGAAGTATATGTAAAGTGAATACAAATTCATGCGAAGGAGATCCATGTTCATGCAGAGCAGTTTATAGATCTTAGAGGTGGTTTCTATTTCTTTTCATATCTTCCAACTGTGAGCCCTTGCGTATCAAAAATGAGCCCTTGTTTATCAGAAGTGAGCTCCTATGTATTGGCAATGAGATTTTTGGAAGTGAGACCTTGTGTATTGGAAGTGAGACTTCTTGCAGTGAGTATTTATAGAAGTGAGCCTTTGTATCAAATCATCTTTTGGTGTCACCTTAATAGGTATTTTTACATTTCATGAGAATTAGCTTCTCTGTGATTTTACCCATCTTGGGGTTTCCATGTAAAATCTGGTGTTCTCTGTTTTAGTGTTCCTGTGCATTTCATGTTTATATTTATTGTGGATGTTTAATGTGCTAAACTAAAAATCCTTAAGTTGTTATTGGAATTGTTTAAGTGTTAACCAACAAAGAGAAAGTTCTGTAAAGTTATGTGGGAATAAAAGATTTACCCCCTATCAGTTATTCGATCTATTCAACAATTGATATTAGAGAAAAGTGTGGGAAGATTGAGTTTGAGATTAATGAGCTAGTAAATAGCTATGATATTTTCAGAGATAGAGAAGGCAAGAAAAGGATGAGGATAGGAGAACTACAGGTTGAGTTGTTGTCTCAGCAAAGGTAAATGGATGACCTAATCAAGACCTTCTAGCTTCTAAAGGACATGGTGGAAAGAGAATATTTCTAAAATATAACTAATGCTGAGAACTTTGAGCAGATATTTCCTACTTCTGATTGGATGAGATCTTTTGACAAGTTGGTAGAATGTGACAGTTTGTGTCCTAGGACGAAGGTAGTAATTGCAGAATGGAAGAAAGAGTTCCTTGTCTTGAAGGAGAGGTATAAAAAGATATTTATAGTTAAAAGTGTTGTTTTACTATAGATAGGTTTACTTGATTTCTTTTTGGCCCTTTTCCATTATGGAAAAAGGGTGAGACTTTTTTATAAGGAAAAAAACAAAAGATAACATCTACTCAGGGGGAGTGTTTTTGGATTTTTGGCAAATCAGTCTTTCCTCTAAACTATTTTTATTTTTGAATTTTTTCCATTAATGCCAAAGGGGGAATATGTTAAAATATGTGAGGAAGAGTTGACATTGATTTTCATTTATGTCAAAACCTCTTACCGACAGTCTAGGAGTTTTGATTGGTGTTTGACATGTCCTATTAGCTATTGATGGTGTAACACGAGTTTTTGGTTATACATAAGGAGATAAAGAATAAAGACATCTTAGGTTTCCTGTTTCATCAGAGATGGATTAGTGTATCATCTACAAGCACACTCAAGTTTGATTCCTATCAGTGGAAACATCAATTTTTCATTTTCATCTTTTGGTCTTGGTTATGACATTCAAATAGCTTCAGTAAATGCAATGTGCATTGTAAATACTTAAGTCTAACCTATTTATGGATCACACTGTAGTGTGTTATGTTCTCTTTTATATCTCCTAAATCTAAGACCGATGCTATGATTTAAATGTAAATGTAATATGTGTTGCATTGGTGATATCACACATTTGTTGTATAGCTGACATATGTAAGATCAGATGCCGGTATAAATAAAGAAGAACATTTTTGTATCAGCATATGAAAGTTCACATGGCTTATGTGTGAAGTACATGAAAAGTGACTAAAAAATCATGCAAATGAGATATGTGTTCATGTAGAGAATTTTTTATATCTTAGAGGTGGATTGTATTCCTTTTCATATCTTTCGATAGTGAGCCCTTGTATTGGAAGTGAGCCCTTGTGTATGGACAATGAGTCTTCTTGTAGTGAGAATTTCTGGTAGTGAGCCTTTGTATCAAATCACCTTTTTGTGTCACCTTAACATGTGTTTTTAAATTTCATGAGAATTAGCTTCTCCCTGGTTTTACCCATCTTGGGGTTTCCATGTAAAATCTGGTGTTCTTTGTTTTGGTGCTCCTGTGCATTTCATGTTTATATTTACTATGGGTGTTTAATGTGCTAAAATGACAAATATTAGGTTGTTATTAGAGCTATTTAATTTTTATACGATAGAGAGAAAGTTTTGTAAAGTTGTGTGGGAATAATTGATTCACCCCCCTCTCAGTTATACAATTTGTTCAATAGGATATTGACTTTAGAAATAAAAGTCAAATGAAGAGACATGTGACAAGTGTGACAAGCTCAAAATTTAGGATTTGATACATGTAATTGCAAGTGATTGGTGGAAATTAAGAGAAAATAGATGTAGGAGTTTATAAAATAAACAAAGGTGTTTATTCCATAAGAATGAGAACTAGGAAATGGAAAATGGGCAATTAAATAAATAAGATTTATTTATTTATTTTAAATTTTTTTATGGGTAATAGGCTGGAACCAAAATCAAGAAATCATAATAAAGATGAATTGGATATTACCTAAAACTTCCAATTAGAATACCCTCTGCTTTACCTTCTTTTTCATGCATATATCCTATCATTTCTCATACCAAAATATTAGAGCTAATACCAAGAGTAAACCAATTATTTATTCAACGACTATTAGAGATAAATATTCAATTTCTCACAAGAATAAAATATTTACTTTTCTTCTACCTCAAATGAATAAATTGCATTTGAAAAGGAATAGCTATAAGATTCTATAGTTCTATCTTTTGACTAATCTAAATATCTTATTACTCTAGTTTTGTTTCTCTAAATGGAGTTTAAATAAAGTGAAATGTCCAATTGGTCTAGTAGATGAATCTGAGAATATAAATTGATTTAACAATGAGTAAGACATTAATTCTATCCATAGAGGCTCTTTCATTAGTTAATGTGTTTCCTTAAACTAAACATCTTGAGGCTAGAGAATTTCTATGCCTATGTAAATCCTTTCAAGAGAGATTTATCATAGTCTTACAAACATTTCCATATAGTTTTTGTTAAAATATGTACATGATTATATTTCAAATTTGGTCTAATGCACCATGGATGACTTTATTTAACATGAGTTTAGTTGGTATAATAAAAAAAATTTACTAGCAGGTGATTATACCTTACCATGTATCTGCTTTGTTATGGATTCATAGTTTTTGCATTGAACACTTGATAGTTATATCATGTTTACAACCTAACCCTGCTTTGGAAAGAACATTTTTGCTAGTCCATCTATTATTGAATGTTGATCTATTCCATCTAATTTATCATTTATAGAAGATAACCATCACATATAAGCAAGGATTTTTTTAGTGGCAATTCTTCACCAATTGGTGAATATGTCCTGTCGGGCGTATAGAAATTGGCAAAAAATGTGTAGTATACCGGTTGACCGGTTCACCCAGATTTTATAATAGACATGTATAGTGGTCATGTTGTTCGCCACTATTTGCATGTAATTTTACTACAGTAGTGGGGTTGTTCACCCATTTATCTATTGTATATTTACTATTATTCGCCACAGATTAAGGAAGGGGTATTTATCAAGGATCACCATTTGCTAAAGGCCCATTATCCCAAGTTAAATTTTTATTTGCACTAGGACGCAATTCACCATGCATCATAATTAATTGTGTCCCAAATTACTGCCCTGTTCACCTAGTTAATTACTTGAAATTACATAGGATTTGCCAAATATTAGTTGTTATCATATGCAATTGTCAGTCCCTTCGCCAAAATTTGAAATAAGCATTTATATATAAGGATAGTTGCAAGAGATTTAGGAGTACACAAATTTAGTTGATTCTGAGCTAACAATTGCGATTGGCAGCGAACCAGAAAGACTACGAGTCCTTAGTATCTTATTCAAGTAAAATTTTATTGCAGCCTTAATTTGTTGGAGATGTCACAGTCAAAGTTAAACATGAAGATGAATATTGAAGGTGGAGATGTCCAAGAGAGGCTAATGAAATGCATAAAAATATCTTCATACTTTGGCGGGGGCAGACACAATGGTTTTGGTCAAAGTGAGGAAGGTACGTCATCAGAGGAACCTGTACAACTTCGAGGTTATCAACTTACATAGGAGTCTATTCAACAAACTGAGGAACCTAATAAATCTGGCGACGAAGTTATGGAACCTGATATCTCTGATGAAGATGACCTTGAAGATGAATTTCAAGTAAATAACTAGTACCAAGATGAATCGATCAAATTCAGTGATGATGATGGTTCAATTAACACTAACACTAAAGGGAGAGGAAAAGAAAAAGAAAAAAATGATCATCAATGGGAGATGTCCAGGAGATTTAAACCTGATTGGGCAGAAAAGTATCCATTCATTGAACCCATGGAAAATCCAATAGTAGGTGAGCTGCAAGTAGAATATAGATGTACGATTTGTAGTTGGAAGTATAAAAAAGAAAAGCGGTTTCAGATTAAACTAGACACCATAGAGAAACATGTTGGTAAGGTTTACGAAACCTCAAATGTAGATTGAAAGGAAATAAAAGTGGTAAGATATAAAACAAAGGAGCAATATCAACATCAAAGGCATACTGAGGAGCAATGTCAACATCAACATGGCTTCCTTGGTGAAGGCTCCCAACTTCGTAGCAATAGACGCCAGGATTGGGTCTGTGACCAGGCCTAATCTAATCCTCCAAGGCAGTGCATCTTAAATGAATTGGAGGGTCCATTGAAAATCAAACTGATATTAGTATTCTAATTTATGAAAAAAATCAAAGAGAACCTAGCACTCACAGACTATTTTCACAAATCTCCTTTCACAATCATAAATTAATGAGCGTAGATCATCTATTTATAAGCCTTGATTGGAATTGTTTCTCTCCCCTAAAGATCTAATTAATTTGTAAGTTGAATGACAACTTTCCTTCAAAAATCTCCAAATCTTTCATATTTAATGCAACAGTGGGTGAAATTGGAAACAACACTTATGATAAGAAATTTTATATTTTTGGAATAACAAAGGCCTAAAGGATCGCGCCACGCAGGTGGACATAACAATTATTTATTATAAAAAAACTTAAAACCTGTTCTCTCTCCGCAGAAACAATAAGAAAAGTACGTTAGTTGCGGCAAGAAATGAAGCTTTACCATTGATGTAAGAACATTGAATGATCAAAAAACAATGTCCTTAGATGACATGATGTTTTCATTTAAGCATTAACTTTAAGGCATTATTATATATCTGTCATTGAAAATTGAAAGGCTCCATGTAAGTAGCCATTAATTGACATTACTTTAATTGATGTCATCTACTCATTACCATTAATTAATATTTCTATCTAATATTACCGAAGATTGCCAAAATAATTCTTCTTTTTTGATGTCAAAAAATGAGGTCACAGACTCACACATCCGTTGGATTACAACATATCAATGGCCAAAGGTGAATTTTGGGCCTATTTTTGGTCTTCATAATATTTATGCCAAACTCTCTATGGAATCATGACACGTGGTATGATTGATCGTGGTCTTATTGGTACGATCAATCATACCACGTGTCATGATTCTGCCGAGAGTTTGTTGTAAAGATTATGAAGACCAACAATAGGCCCAAAATTCACCTTTGGCCATTGATATGTTGTAATCCAAGGGACGTGTGATTCTGTGACGTCATAGTGATGGGACCCGATGCAACTTCAACATCAAATCAGAACCATTGGATTAAGAGAGATGAATGGTGGAAGGTGCATTTTGAAAGAAATGTGGTGACATAACTCCTTTACTGAAAACTCTCTCTGGAATCATCACACGTTTCATTCTTTGAGAATGAAAACTTTAATAGTTATTTCCAATTATTAAATATCTATACCAACTATACAAATTTTGTATTAAATCGCCAAGTTTATATGTACTTTTGAAAAATATTCACCATGAAAAATAAATTATTTACAATATTTGGAAAATAATTTTGCCATAATTTATCAGTATAATTTTCCAGCTTCGCCAATTAAATTAATAATTTTCCTATTAAAATCATTTGTTGTCACCATATTTTTATAAAAATGGTATACGTTATTAAAACATTCGCCACAAAATATCCATAATTTGAAACACAATTTGCCATCAATATAAAAAAAATTTCGCTCCAAAAAAAATGTGATTCGCCACAATTTTATACTTTTCATGAGGGGGGGGGGGGGTCTTAAAGTTATCCCTACNATCCATAATTTGAAACACAATTTGCCATCAATATAAAAAAAATTTCGCTCCAAAAAAAATGTGATTCGCCACAATTTTATACTTTTCATGAGGGGGGGGGGGGTTCTTAAAGTTATCCCTACATATAAGAAAATTTCATTCTACCATGTTGAATTTAATATTAAGGGGCATTCATATCCTCTTCTGATCAAAATTCCATTACTCATTATGTTAATGTTGTTGATCTGTTTCTAAAAGAATAACAAAACTACTTACTGAGAGTTACTAGCTGTGAATTATTTCTAGATCTCTACAATAGTGCCTATAGATACTTTGAATCATAAAATTGCCTATAGAATTAACCAAGAGCTGAAAATGCATAACATAGTATAATTCTATTCAATTATGAAGCATTATATTTAAATTATATTGTAACCTTATGTTATACCATCTATACCATATCTTATCAACTTAAGTATATCAGATTCCTCCTTCAGACTAGAGCACATGACTACAAATACCTACTAATATTGCCAGTCAATTAGACAAATATATTGTTATATAAAGCAAAGATAATAAATTCCTCACTAGCCACAATACTAAAATCTTTCTCCGAATCCTTAACTTCCATAAAAAAATTTACCCATATTTTCTAAATAAGATTTATTTACCATTCTATTAGTAGCCTTGATTATAAAATTTAAATCTACTCATCCTTTTGTGGATTTTCAATATGTTTCCATTTTATCTTTAACAATTACCACTAATAACTAAAATACAAAAGGTATCCAAGCTCTTAAGCACATTTCAGATGCAAGGTAATCAGAGTAGCCACCCCGGGATTATCTAATATATTTTTATTATAAAGTACTGAAAATGTATACAACTTCATTCGATAGTCCCCTTAAATACTATTCATATCTAGAGAATATAAGAATATTCACAAATTTAACTACCATCTACTACATGACCAGTTTGTTTCAAAATTATCATTCCTCATGTCTTTATACTTCCTTTACATATACAAAATAGGGCCTTCCAAGCCCATCTTAAAATATTATAGCTATCTTAAAACCCTCAAAAACCAAAATTTGGGTCAAGATATACAAAGAATATACCTAGCAGGATGAGTGGAACCAATTTGTAAAATCCATTGGCTAGGAGAATAACAAAAATTTTTGAAAGCGTGATGAGCGAGAGGGGCACTAGGGTTTCACTAGGAGCGGGAGAGGGAGTGGGAGTAGCAGAGTAGGATGCTACCGAAGCTGAGGATAGTGACAAAGATGATGGGAGTTGGGCCTGTGGGGGTCCCTGTGTGTTGAGAGTGAGGTCTGTGCTATCGACGATGTGGACCAGGGTCTTGGGGAGTCGTTGCTTTCCCTTAATCTTCTTTGGGGGGCTAAGAGTCTAGATTATGTTACTTCTGATGGATCTAGCATTGTAAAATGGGATGTGGGGGGATCAAGGTTTCCATGTGTGCTTCCCACTCTCTGACCTATTTGTTGCTCTCTTAGAGTTTTTTTATTGAGTGACCTGTCTATTGGTGTTGGGCGCAGATTCATGGTGGAAGGGCTTCTTCTTAGTAGAAGTTTTACAAAGCTTTGTTGGTTTCCTGAGGGTCTTGGTGTTGGATGATATCAGATTTGGATACTATTTATGTTGTTGATATTCATGTTTTGTCACTGATGTCAACATATGTTTTTGTGAAGAGGACATACTGGTTAATTGACTGGTAGAAGTGTACATACAATGTACAGATGTTTCAGAATGATCAAAGATAGGTATATGAAGACAAATGTGTGATGACCTTATTCTTAAGGTCGCTTCACTTGAGGTTACATATTGATGATGTTATAGATGATTTAGTGAAGACTGGTTTCTGGACTATGACAGGAATTCTTGATAGAGAAGGTCTTTGTATTTTATGTATATATTACAGATAAAGATGTTTCAGCACATGCGGGCTTATGGGATGACTAAGGACACATTGAAGAATGTTTGTTACTGATCAATTGTTGTGAAAGTACTAGTGACATCATCTATGACATGTACTATGGAGGAGACCTATTTTTGGTGGCCAACTTCAAATATGTGGTGTGTATTATGAATTGTGAGTGTGGATTGCACATCTTGGAGTATAACTGATGGATTGTAATTAATGTTTACTTTTTATAGGTATCATGTGTATCTTAGAAATGGGTTAAACAATTATTTTTATATTGGGAAAGCCTAATTGGCCGACCTAATTAATTATTTGTGTATTTAGAAAGCTTAATTGGCCGACCTAATGAATTATTGTAATAGGGTATATATGTGTTGGAATTAATGGGAAGTGTGTACTGAGAGGGGAGGGGTGAATCAGTACCTCTAAAAATTTTGTATCCTTTAATCAATTAACCTTTGTGTAATCAATTGCCTATCCATCCATCTGATCTATACTATCTTGATGTGAGTTATACCAATTCATTAACTTAACATACATGTGAACATTCATATAAACATTCATGAAAGTAATTGACACATAACACAAGCTATGATATCCCAGAAAACTCCTGTTAGGAAGTAAAAACTGCAGTGGGGATGACAACCACAAAATATTCACTATCTGCAGATTGGAAGGGACTGGTTAAGGATTACAATTTGATCACTTCTGATAATCTACCCGGTTAAGAGTATCGGTGGAGACCTGTTAAAGTATACTCTATTAAGAGATTTAGCAGCACTGAAGGGTTGGAGACTGAGAAGGATAGTGATGAGGAATGTGAGGAGGGCAGAAAAAAGAAAAAAGGTAAAAAGAAAATGAAGAAGAAAACCCAAATTGGGGATTCGGAGACTGAGACTAAAACTGAAGTAGTTAGAAAGAAGAAAAATAAGAAGAAAACCCAGATTGGGGATTCTGACACTGAGAGTGACAATGAGGCTGTCAAAAAGGAGGGCAAAAAATGGAAAAGAGTTGAGGGCAAGGGTAATATTACTCGTAGAAATAACAATTCCAGAAAGAAAAGAATTGTTCTCACCTCGGATGAGGAAGATTTAAACACTGAGTATAAGCGGGAGACTAAGGAAAAAGATGAAAATTTTAACAATACCAGTGATTTGAAGATTGATACCCAGCAGGGGGATGGTAATTTGGATCAAAATACCAAGAATGCTGATGATTCTGGGCTCAATGACTATCAGGACAACTTGGAAACAGGGGACCATAATAGTAATGATAACAAAGGTATTATCGAGGGTTTATCTGGGCTGGTTAATAACATGTTTAATGACCAGATTATTCTGAAAAACCAAGTTGATAAAATATAGGCGGATATTAATATTCTCAACAGAATGGGGATTGGGGAAAAACTTGTGGCCGATTGTTTGAAGGAAATGAAAGAAGCTGTTGGTAACTCTAAAGCTCAGGCTGAGTATGGTAATAAGGTGGGTACTATGGAGAGACAAATTAAAGACATTTAAGACAGAGTGGAAAAGGATAACAGTGTGGAACAACTTAAGATTCTGAAGAATAAAGTGAAAAGACTGGAGGCTTCGGTTAAAAAAATAGGGGAACAATGCCTTATCAGCCTCAAAGCGTATTGTGTTCATGCAAAAATTTTAATGGATAAACTGGACAGGGTTAACAAGGACAAGGATAGCAAGATTGTGGAGACTATGGGCCCGGGATCGTGCACTAGAGCTAGTTCCAAGAAAAAGAGTCCTAAGGAGGATAAAGATACGGAGGAGCTCAAGACCTCGGTCAACAATATGCAAATTATGGTCCTCGAAGCTGAGGAACTGGTGAAGGAAATGTAGCTGTTTCTTCTGCTATCCCGGTTGGGTTCTTTTTGCTGTCCCTGTTGTTTTTTGCTGCATCTTTGGGACTTTTTTGTTCGGGTTGTTGCTTTTTTGTTCCTTTCTTCTCTGGTGCTCTGGCACAACTGTTATTTCTTTTTATTGTATATCTCTCTTTATTCTCTAGGTTTCAGGTCCTTGTAAAACCTGTTGAACTCTTTTTTTGTAAAGGTTTCGGGTCCTTGTAAAACCTATTTTTACTTAATCAGAACACTATTGAGTGTGCACTCAGTTAAGTGATTTATAGTTGGACTATTAAATCCACCTTCCTTGAAAGGAAATTTACACTTTGCTCCACTTGTGAGAATGATAGAAAATTACAATTTGACCTGGTATAATGCAATCTCCTACTTCTAATACAGATCCATTTAATTTTACATGAATAATATTATCACCTAATATGATTGAATAATACCTCTGATTCTCGATAGCCTCTGTTCTTGGATCTTGCTAACCAAATTCACCTTTTTCTATTCTGGTTCTTGAAACTTTCTATCTGATCCATAGATGTACTCGTAGGATTCATTCATCCTCTCTTATATATTCAAATCATTGTATAATGAATGATTGCATCATCTATTTATAAGATGGATTGACATCATCAAGTTTCACAAAAAACAATGTTAACTCTAAGATCAGGTTTACAACTTTTACCTAGATCTCCTAGTCTATGTGTCTTAAATCAGTTACACTGATTAAAGAACTTAAATTCATGTTTCTTGTCCCTAAAGAAATGGTTTTAAAAACAAATCAAGATTCTATAAATAGATCAAGACTATTTTATCTGATGTGGAAGTCAGATCCACTTTTTGCGGGCTGCAACTAACTCTTAGTTTCTGACGGTCGGTTATGCTATGAAGTTAGTAGAATGTTTTGGGTTCCTTTATTGAACTATCCTCTTGGTTTCCTCTATGATTGTTCTCTCATTTTGCACTATGAATTTCTTTTCAACTTACACTTTCGGTTACCTCTTTATTCTTTCCACTTTGCAATTTTGGTGTACACACAAAGTTGTGTCATTGGTTCTCTTTGTACTTAGCCATTTTTCGGTGATCTCTTTATATTTGATTTTCAGTTTTCTCTTTGTTCTATCTTTTGATGTATGCTTACCAAACATGTTCTTTGCATACTAATGGAAAATTAATGTCATCAATCTCCCCCTTTGACATTAGTATCAAAAGCTGATATGTGCAAAATACTAACATAATGTTAAGTATATACAACATATATAATCCTTAGTCATTTTATGACTCCCCCTATGTATATGCCAGTATATCTCCTTTTTTGGTAGTACTGTATAGTTGCCTATCTGTACATATCATATGTTTTACTCTGTTTAATACATATCATTTTCCCCATATGAATATACCATATACCTATCATTTTCCCCCTTTTTTGATATTAAGGGCAAAGGTCGATACCTTATAGCTTATAAAAAATGTGAGAGTGTGAAGACTTCATGTCTTCCATCATTTTCTCCCATTGTTCCTTTAAGTTTTCTAGATCCATGTGCTTGAGTGTGATCTTGGAATGCATATTGTAGATGCTGTCTGCTACACAAATCTCAGGGGTTTCTATCAGTTGCCTTTGCAAACTGATGTGCTATTGAAGTAGTGTTAGATTTGGTAGAAGTTGAGCTTGGAGCTCAGTGAATTCTTCCCTGAAGTGTGTCTCTACTTCCCACAGTTCCTGCCTTAACCTCTTTATTTCAATGATCTTCTCATAATGCAACTTAATTGCATTGTCTCCATTGGTGGTTAAGCTGTTTGCACTGTTAGCTAGATATGTATCTAACTTTTCTATGTTTTCACTATGCTCCTTAGTGAACTTTTCTAGTGTGCTAAGTTTTTGAATCAAGGAAATAGCTTTAGTTATAATTGGATCTAATTCAGTAGTGAATTCTGAAAGCTTTACCTTGTTGACTGTCACTTCTTGGCTAATGTTCTCAATAAGTTTCTGCTGGTACTTCAGCTCTGCTCTCTCTTCTATTGCCTTCTCTGCATTGATTTTTTGTGTGGTAATGACTTTGGTGAGAGTGGCTAGTTGATTAAGAATTGGCTTATTCTGATCAATATCAACATCATATATAATTTGGTGAAATATGTCCCTTGTTGTTTCTAGTACCATGGAAGTCTTGGTGTTGTTTCCTCATCTTCTCCTGTAATGCGTTCCTTTGGCATATTTCTCCGTATTCTTTTAATGCCTCATAATCAAGTGTAGTTGGGTCACATTTTAGTATCTCAATGATTACATCCAAAGTGACTTCCAACTTATTCTTCTTGGATTTCTTCTTCTTCTTCCTTTGAGTAGCACTAGAATACAGTACCATTGCCAGTTTCTTGGCTTTGTCCGTTGTCCTTGATGAAGTTACTTGTTGTGCTTCTTTTTGTTTCTTTGTATCGGTTTCGACTTCTCAGTTTTGTGTAGGCATCTCCACTTTAACCTTCACATTGTTGGTAGCAACTTTGTCAGTTTCTTCAGGAGTACCATCTTTGGGTTTATCTCCTTCATTAGTGTCCTTATGCACTTCATCTATCTTAGGCTGTGCATCCTGCTCTGTTGTTTCTCCATCTTCTTTCTTTGTATATCCTCCTTTAACTTGGTCAGTATCGGTTACTATGTGAGTGTCTTCGATGTTCTTCTGATCATTGATGTTGTCTTTCTTTCCCTCTTCTCCTGCATCCTCAGGAATATCTTTTTCAGATGACTTGTCTGTTTCTTGTTGAATATTGATAGCTTGTATCAATATTGGCATGTTGCCTTGTATGTTCACCTGTGCAGTATCAACTATTGTTTCCTACTCATCAGTTGTGTCCTTGGTAACATTGACATGTTCATCTTTATTTACTTCTTCTTCTGGATCATTGGTAATATCTGGATCATTGGCAACATCCATATTTTTATTTCCGGTTGTGTCTTCTTCTTCCTTGTCTAACTCAACTGATGTATCATCTTCTACATCTTTGATTAATATCTATTCTTGAGTTTCCTTATAAACATCTTTCTATTGTAGGTCTTTGTCGGGGCTATTTTCCTCAATAGGTCTATTCATAATTTTACTCCACTTCTTGTGGCTTTCTTTTTCAAGCTCTATAAGCTTCCCTTCAAGAAACTTTTAGGCTCTCAACTTGGGTGACAACTCCTTTTTTTGTTTCTCCATCATCTCATCAATTTCTTCCTTCTTGGATTCAGATGGCATGAGAATAACAAGTAATCTTTCTCTTATTTCCATCTCATTCTTCAAGGCAAATTTCCATCTAGCATATAGTCTGTCCAAGAGTTCCCTTGGTACATTGTTGCCTTCAAATTGAATTGGTACATATTTGAACTTGTACATTTTTGCTATGATGGCATTTTCAATTTTGTTCTGATCTTCTGGATCCAATTTCAATCATCTTCTAATCTTAGAATCTGTGATAGATCCTAAATTGGAAATATATTTGCATACCTCATCAATGTTTTCTGGAGCTTTAACCTTTTCTGCTTCTACACCTTCATCTTGCTCAGTGTCTTCAATGTCTTCTTAGGTTCTAATGAGTTTCCTTATTCTTTTGTTTTTCTCTCATTTTGGTGTGGACTCTTTCCTCTTGTATGTTCTTACTTTTCCTTTCTTCAAAGGTGAAGGATTTGAATCCTTAGATGTTTGGCTTCTTTTTCTAGAGGCAGCTATGGTTCTTGGCTTCTTATTTGGTGGAGGAGGTGGTGAATTTGCCTTTGTTGCCTCAGAGTCATTCTTTTCTTCAGTTTTACTGATAGGTAGATTTCCTTCAGTTTCTTCATCCTTTTCAGCTTCCTCTTCCTGCCTGGTTTCTTCCTCTATTGCCAACAGTATCTTCTTGAGGTTCTTTACCATTTTTTTCCTTTTTCCTAACAATTTTCTTGACAAGCAGGCCATATTTGATTCTTGATTTGGCCTCCTTATAAGTTCCAAACTTAGGTTGTTTCTTATCTAGAGGTTCATTTAACAATGCATCGATTGATTTGGATACATGATCAATGTTTATCTTATATTCTAATGGTTGAAGCCATGTTGTCCTTGAAACAATAGGCTTGATATAAGTATGGTCTGTATCAACCATAAAGAATATTTCATCTTTAAAATTCTCAATGAGTTGCTCAGGGATCCTTACCCTCTTCTACATTCGTTCTATGAATACATTAAAGTATTCATCCATCACTGTCTCAAAATTATCTCCTAGTGAGGTTATGTGTTCACTGATTTGCATGGTGACCGGTTTTGTACTATCCCATTTGACATCTCCTACCAATGGGAATGTTTCTTGAAAGTAGAATAAAATGCACATAATAAGTGACCCAAACTTACATGTGTTTGTCTTTGCATTCTTTATAGTCTTAAAATTTTCTTCTAACTTGTTCAGTAGAAGTTTTGATAAGTCTATCTGAGTTCCCTTCTTCACAATTTTGTAAGCTATGTCTACTACATTGGATGCAATGTTGTTCATCCTGCTAGCTTGAAATAATTTGTAGCCTAAAACACATGCTCCAAATTTTATCTCATCATCGGTAATGGTTGAAACCTTTAATCCTATGCCATCCCATTTGGATCCTATTATCTTTTCTGTCTTAGCCTTGGGTGGATTCTGTAGTGATTTACCTTCTCGATTACAGGGTAACCAGTGAATGGATAGATAACATCTCAAGTTATCATCTTTTTTTCATCCAGCCATAGTTTGTGATTGTGCATTCAGCTCAGTACTAACCAAATCCAATTGGTTTTGAAGACCTTCGAGAACATTAGGGAATTAGTGAGCCCTTTCACCTATACATGTTTATGATCATCTTTTAATTATCCATCTTCATTACATAGCTTCTTATAAGCTTGTTCTACTTCCAAATCACCTATTTCTGCAATCTTGCCATGGATGTAAGATCACATGTCTTCAATGAGAAAAACCCTAGCTGGTATTTGTGAGAATTCTCCAGCTTCGTTGGGTTGTGAGGAAACCTCAGGGTGAATCTTGTAGTGTGAATCCTCACACGCTGAATTCTTGATGAGCTTGAACTCATCCTTCTTGGTGTTCTTCGATTTCATAGTTCTTAAAGTTGTGGCCATTTGTTTTTGTTTTAGGGCTTTATGTAAAATGTGTAAAATAGAGTTGTCAGTTGTTGTAGAACTTACTATATACACTTTCAATGATTTCAGATCTGCTAGGAGTTCTGTGTGATGAGTTGTAGTTGTTCTATGATCCCTTCACTTTCTGCTCAAAAAATTGCTCTCGTCGCTCTGCTTTGGTCGTAGTGAACAATGAGTCTATTTCGTTGCCCTTTTATAGCTATTTTACCTAAAAAGAGTGTCATTAATGCTTACCAATTCCTTGGTGTGTGAAGATGGATTTTTTTGGTTAAGACTTCAACTTCCCTTCGGTGATAACAAGACATTTCAGGGCAGTTGTTCATCTCTTCGCTTTTACAGACGGGTTTCGGTGTTGCAAACAACTTGTTCACTTTGCTCAGTTACTGACGAGGTTCGGTTTACACTTAGGAAATTTGATTTCTTATGTTAATTGATGCTTCTCGATAAGTGTAGGTAATCTTATTTTTGAGTGTATACTGACGGATTTTAGTATGTATACCCGATAACATAGTTATCACAAATTTTAACAATTAATACCATGATGCATCTTTACTTATGCTAATTTGGCATTTTATCAACATATTATGGAACTGATGTAAAGTAATACATAGTGTAATGCAGTTTGATACTTACTTGTTCTGCTTAGGTGGGGGTGGTGATGTCACCAAATCCATTGGATGGGGTGTCACCATTTGCATTGCTCGGTCCAGCTTCATCATTGTTTGAAGCTCTTCTCTACATTTTGTCTCTTTCTCTCCGGATGTCTTCAATGGTATTTCCATTGGGATATGTACTAGTTTCTTTCATTTGGTCTCTGTAGTCTTTCTTGAGATGGCCAACTCTATGACATTGTAAGCATGCCATTCCAAGGTTAGTCTAGCCTCTAGACTTTCTAGTCTACTGTATCATACAGTTTGCAGCAATGTGACCAAATCTTCCACATGCTGTACAATTTGTCCAAGTGTTGTAATCCCATACACACTAGTTACCGAATCTTTTCGGTTGATAGGGAGTTTCATGACCTTTAGGCTTCCATGCTTGTCTTTTCTTTTTCCAACATTCAAGAGTTGTGTGCCCATTCATTTTGCATGTAGGAAAATATTTTTCCATGTAGGTTTCCTTCTTTGGTTGTTTCATCTCAAACTTACATTCATATGATTTATGTCCTTTCTTGTTACATTTATAACAAAATCCTATGAATGAAGATGTGGATTTCAGAATACCTTTCATTTTTCCTCTGTATACATTCGATGTGTGGCCTTGCTTTCCACAGTGATTTCATGTCATCTTTATTGGTCTTGGATTTGTATAGACATTCTTTGGATCAGCTTGATTTGATGATTCTCCATTCTCGGTAAAGCCTAGACTGGTGTTTTTGACTCTTTGTTGTCCTTCAAGAAAATCATCCATTCTTTTATTGCTTTCTTTAGCTTTCTTGATAATTTCATTACGCTGCTATTGAATTCTTATTTCATGTTTTAAATTTTCATTCTCATCCCTCAGCTCATTGATAGCTTCTATTCTTTCAATGAGTTCAACATTTATTCTATTTGCCTCTTGACTCATAAGAATAATCTGATTTATAATCTCATGGTGATGCTCTGTAAGTCTTTGTATTTCACTCTTTTTCTTGTAGCTTTTCTATAATATTTCTTCTATCATCAATAACTAGTGTTCTTTCTTTCTCAGCTTGCCTAGCATTGTTCATGACATCAATCATCCTTACCATCTGTGTCTCTTGACCGATTTGCAAAGATTTAACTTGTCTAGCCAGATGTTGATTGATTTTAGTTAGACTTGTGATGCTTTCTTCTAATGTTTCTGATGCTTTTCTTGTAGTCTATCCTGGAGACTCAAATAAATATGGTATCTCTTCTTCGTGATAATCTATCTTATTATAGCTAGATGCCATAATCTTTCTTTCATCTAACAGCCGTCTCATATTGATTCTAGCTTCTTTATACTTCTCATAGAACATCTAAATTTCTAGCTTCTTATTTTCAGTATTCTTGTCGAGTCGGTACTTCTCCATTTTGTGATCTTTTCTCTTAAGCCTTTAAGATTTTCCAAAGAAGAGACTTAGCTCTGATACCAATTGTTGGAATTAATGGGAAGTGTGTATTGAGAGGGGAGGGGTGAATCAGTACCTCTAAAATTTTTGTATCCTTTAATCAATTAACTTTGTGTAATGAATTGTCTATCCATCCATCTGATCTATACTATCTTGATGTGAGTTATATCAATTCATTAACTTAACATACATGTGAATATTCATAGAAAAATTCATGAAAGTAATTGACACATAACACAAGATATGATATCATAGAAAACTCCTATTAGGAAGTAAAAACTGCGGTGGGGATGGCACCCACAAAATATTCACTATCTACAGATTGGAAGGGGTTGGTTAAGGCTTACAATTTGATCACTTTTGATGATCTAATCGGTTAAGAGTATCGGTGGAGACCCGTTAAAGTATACTCTGCTAAGAGATTTAGCAACACTATTGAGTGTGCACTCGGTTAAGAGATTTATAGTTGGACTGTTAAATCCACCTTCCTTGAAAGGATTTTTACACTTTGCTCCACTTGTTATAATGGTAGAAAATTACAATTTGATCTAGTATAATGCAATATCCTATTACTGATATAGATCCATTTAAGTTTACATGAATAATATTATCACCTAATGTGATTAAATAATACCTCTGATTCTCGGTAGCCTCTGTTCTTTGTTCTTGCTAACCAAATTCACCTTTTGCTGTCCTGGTTCTTGAAACTTTTAGTCTGATCCATAGATGTCATCGTAGGCTTCATTCATTGTCTCTTATATATTCACATCATTGTATAATGAATGATTGCATCATCTATTTATAAGATGGATAGACATCATCAAGTTTTATGAAAAACAATGTTAGCTCTAAGATCCGGTTTACAAGTTTTACCTAGATCTCCTAGTCTATGTGTCTTAAATCAGTTAGACTGATTAAAGAACTTATGTTCATGTTTCTTGTCCCTAAAGAAATGGTTCTAAAAAAAAAAATCAAGATTCAATAAATAGATCAAGATTGTTTTATCTGACGTGGAAGTTAGATCCACTTTTTGCGGGCTGCAACTGACTCTCGGTTTCTGATGGTCAGTTATGCTCTGAAGTCAGTATACTATATTTTGGGTTCCTTGCTTGAACTGTACTCTCAGTTTTCTCTCTAAAAATTCTCTTAGTTTGAACTATTACTTTCTTACTAGGTTCCACTTTTGGTTACCTCTTTATTCTTTCCAGTTTGGAATTTTGGTGTACACACAAAGTCGTGTCGTCGGTTCTCTTTGTACTTAGCCATTTTTTGGTGATCTCTTTATATCTAAATTTTGGTTTTCTCTTTGTTCTGTCTTTCGGTGTATGACTACCAGAAGTGTTCTTCGCATACTAATGGAAAATTAATTTCATCAATATGGTGATATTTTATTTTGGAAAGAGGTGGAAGAGATTGAAAAGGAAGAGAAGTGTAAGCTACGAGGCTTGTTTTGTTGCTGGATGTAGAGAAGAGTTTGTAATAAGAATACTTCATTGGAACTGACCAAGCAAAGACAATTTCTATCAGACAGTTCACTAGATTGTATATACACTTGTTTGGATTGTGAATCCTTTAGGGTGGCTTTAACCTTCTTTGGGTAGTTTGCCTGGGCAATGCGCCTACTACTTTTCTTGACTCCTAACAGGGCCTGTCTCCTAACAGGGACTGTGTACTGTAATGTTGTAATAAGCTCCTAACATGGATAAATATTTTAATAGGGATACTATAATCTTAGTACATTATTTATGGGTACTAATTCCCATTGGGGTTTTACCTTTAACAATGTTTCGTTGACAACAAGTATTGCATTATTGTGTTATTATTTACATTAAAGTTTTTTCTTATAAAATTTAAAGTTTAATATTCTATATCACAACTGATTCAACCCCCTCTTAGTTGTGCTTGTGGATTTTTATTCCTAACAATTGGTGTCAGAGATACTGGTTCTTAGAGAGAAAGATTAATAGCTTGAGGTGATCTTGAAGATGACTTACTATAGGAAGGATAGTCCAAAATTTGATCCTGAAAACTTTGACAGTTGGAAAAACAAGATGAGAACACATTTTCTATGTTTGGGAATTGACTACTGGATGATCACAAAGAAGAATGAAAATATAGTGACTGAGGATGAACCAGATAAAGCTACTGAAGATGAAATGAAGCTATTTTCATGTAATATGGTCACAAGGGAATCATTAATCAACACACTTTCTAAAGGTGAATTCATAGAAGTAAAAGACTTGGACTCTGCACATGAGATTTGGACAAGATTGAAGGCACTATATGAAGGAGATAAGTTTACAAAATAGGAAAATCTACAAAATTGGAAGACAAAGATGGAATCACTAAAAATGAGAGAATATGAGAACATTAGGGCATAGGGATAGAGAATTACTGAAGTAGTTACTGGAATTAGAAAATCTGGAGGTACTTACAGTGAGGAAGAAGTGATTATGAAGATTCTGAGTTCTTTGACACCTGCATATAGAACTAAAGTACAAGATATAGAGGAAATTATACCTTTGACACCAAACTTCACTAGAGAGTTGTTTATTGGAAAGCTAACTACTTTTGAGGCCATAGAATTGGGAGATACTTTAGGTAAAGTTTGAGTCATCATTCAAGGAAGCTGTGCATAGAAACAATGAGACCTTATCTAGAATTGTGAACACTATAAATAATGACCTGAAAGAAGAGCTTGGAGACTATGCTGAGGAATGGGAACAGATATAGGAGGAATAAATAGCTAGATGAAGTGGTAGCATTGATCGATAGAAGAGAAAAGAGAGGTAAGGGTAAATTTGAAGGCAAACTACCTTTGAAATGTTTTTCATATAACAAGATTGGTCATTTTGCATCTCAATGTCCTACAAGGGTTCCTAAGCATAAACCTAAGTTCTACAAATCAAAGTATCCTAAAGACAAGGAATGTTATTATGCTAGTGAGGGTGTTTTTGATGATGATGATGGTGACTATGATGAAATTAGATTTATTGCTATAAAGGATGATGAACCTATACATGAGAAAAAAGCTTTAGTACCTCGTGTTGAAAAGAAATCAGAATGGGTTATAGACAATGCTTGTTCACATCATATGACTAGAGATAAAAATAAATTTCTGAGTTTGAAAATATATGATGGTGGTGTTGTTAGATTTGGTGACAATACTCCTAAACTTATCATTGGTGTTGGACCTATTTCTCTGGATGGAAAGACTAATACTGACAATGTATTGTGTTGATGGACTTAAGCATAATCTGTTGAGTGTTGGGCAGTTAGTGGACATAGGTTATCAATTGAAATTCATTGATGGGAAATGCTCTATCAGAAGTAAATATAGAGATTTGATCATATCTGATACTAAATCTAGAGGTAATGTATTTGAATTAAATACATATGAAGCTTCTTTTTTTATTGTTAAGGTTGATGACAGTTGGCTGTAGCATAAAAGATTTTATCATGTTAACTTTGATAACATTGTGAAGGAAAGTATGAATAATGCTGTAAGAGATCTACCTAAGATTGTAAAGCCATCTAACACTATGTAGAGAGTTTTTTATGAGGAAGCAAATCATAAGTAGTTTTAGAAGCAAATCTTATTTAGAAAAAGGGAAGTTGGATCTGGTGCATACATATCTATGTGGACCTACAAGAACAAGATCTTATTATGGTTAAATGTACTTTATACTTTTTGTTGATGACTTTTCTAGAATGATGTGGGTTACATATTTGAGAGAGAAATCAGAAGTGTTTGACAAATTAAAGTTATTTAAAGCAAAAGTTGAGAATCAATCCGGTTTGAAGATAAAATGTTTGAGATCAGATAGAGGTGGAGAGTTTACATCAGATTTATTTAATACCTACTATGAAGAACATGGAATATACAATCATACATCAGCTTCTAGAACTCCACAATAGAATGGGATAGCAGAGTGAAGAAACATAACTATATTAGATGTTGCAAGGACTATGTTGATAAAAGGAAATGTGTCACATGTTCATTGGAGAGAAGCAGTTGGAACTTTTGTGTACACCTTAAATAAAATTCAAATAAGAGAAGGTACAAGTAAGAATCCTTATGAATTATGGTTTGATCATACACCTACTATAAAATATTTTAGAATATTTTGAAGTAAATGTTATATCAAAAGAGATAATGAGATAGGGAAGTTTGATGCTAGAAGTGAAGAAGGAATTTTTATTGGCTATTATACTAAGAGAAAAGCATATAAATATTTCAATCTAAGGTTGATAAAGTTGATTGAAAGCGCTAATGTGAGGATAGATGAAAATTCTCAGATTCAGGAAAGAATATATAACTGTGGTTAGATTACAAAGATGAAAGAGGTCACTATTGAACCTGAAGAACCTTTGATGATTGAAAATGAAATTGAAGATGAATTGATTGAGGTTACTGAGACTCTAAAGGCTCTAAGGTATGTTAAGAAGAACCACCCTAAAGATAAAATTATTGGTGATGCAAGTAAAGGTATGATGACTTGATCTAGAGTTAGAGATTAAATTTGTTTGATTTCTCAAGTTGAATCGAAAACTACTAATGAAGCATGTAGAGATGAATCATGGACTAAATATATGGAAGAAGAACTTGAATAGATAAAGAAAAATAATACTTGGGAATTGGTTCCAAGACCTAAGAACAAAAATATGATTGGAACTAAATGGGTTTTCAGAAATAAGATGGATGAGGAAGGAACAGTGGTAAGAAACAAGGCTAGATTGGTGTGTAAAGGATACTCGCAACAAGAAGGCATAGACTATGAAGAAACATTTTATCCTATTTCTAGGTTGGAATTTTTGAGATTATTTCTTGCTTATGCTGCACATAAATAATTTAAAGTATATCAGATGGATGTGAAATCAACATTCTTGAATGGTGGTTTAGAAGAAGTATACATCGAGCAACCTGATGGATTTCCTTTGACTAAAGATGAAGACATGGTTTGTAAGTTGAAGAAAGACCTATATGGACTGAAACAAGCACTAAGAGCATGGTATGCAAGATTGGACAAGTATCTACTTCATCTTGGTTTCAAAAAAGGTAATGTAGAAAGTAATTTATATTTAAGAACTGATGAAGATGAAATATTAATCATAGAAGTATTTGTTGATGATATCATTTTTGGAGGCAATGATAAGATGAGTAAGAAGTTCTCTAAATAAATGGAAAATGAATTTGAGATGTCTATGATTAGTGAAATGAAATTTTTCTTGGTTTGCAAATCAATCTAAGTAAGAATGGCATTTTTATATCTTAGACCAAGTATCTTAAGGAAATGTTGAAAAAGTTTAGAATGAAAGATTGTAAATGTGTTGGAACACCTATGGTGACTAGATACCAACTAACTGGTAATGATGAGACTCAAATGATGAACTATAACTAATTGAATGTTTGAAGATGTTAAGTTGATGATCAACGAGCTGCATAAAGTTAAATGCAAGACATTAAATCAGTTAATGTATTATATTATCATTGATGTCAACTTGATATACTCTGATTGGTAATATACATATTTTCAAAGAAATCAAAGAGCCAAAGAGATGAGGGTTATGTTATCAGTAATGCATAAAAGTTTAGTATACACCAAGTGACAACAAACACTGATAGATAACGCACACTGATGGATAGAGAACCCCGAGAAGAGTCACAGTGGTACCTGAGAAAGATACTTGAGCAAGCATTACCGAGCAGAACCACATTGATACCTGAGCAAAACTAAAAGTCACAGTGTTTCTCGGCGGACAAACAAGCCCAACGGATAGAGATGCCCGAGGATAGCTGAAGTCAAGACCAAGAAAACAAGGAGTTAAACACTGATCAGAATTGAAGTTCAGAAATGAAAAAGACTTAGCTAGCAGGAGATAAATAAAGAGTTAACTGTTTGATTACATTGTTTTCATCGACTAGTTAAAAGCTAAAGATAAGATAGAGATTTAAAGCTAGTTTTGTTCTAGATGTGAAGAAGAAATCTATGGGATAAAACTAAAGCAAGCTTTAAAGCAAGAATGGCAAGATTTGCAGATCACGTCAAGAACAAGAAAGACAAAGAATTAGAAATGGTGAAATGATTTCTATAAATGAGACAAGCTAATTCATTATCAGAAATGGATGCTGAAGAGAATTCTGCTGAAGATAAGAAGTATTTATACAAATCTGATCAAACAAGATGAAGAATAGAGCTAAGATTTCTGTAGACATCGAGAAACAGAGAAGCACCGAGCAGAAAGAAGTGGAGCAAAGGAAAATAAGAGAAACATTGATCAGAAGAGGTATTATGAGCTTATAATAGGTCTGAACATCTGTAATATTAAGTTGTATTTATGAACAGATCATATACTATTTCAGTTTAACCATTGATTCAAAAAATCTCTTAACAAAGTAGGATATAACTATCCTTTATATATTGAGATACATCCCAAGGAGTATCAAAAGGTTTCTCATGAAGATATCATAGTGAATGCCAGATATCAAGTGACAAACTATTAAATTTAAATCCTCTAACAAGGTCGCACTTAACAGTGTGTTTGTAACCTTTAACAGGGTTGGCTCTTCACCGAGCTCACTTTAGAAGAGTGAAAATTTTTGGTTACCGGTCCCAAGTGGTTTTTCCCCTAACATGGTTTTCACTTTAAAAATCCATGTGTCAAATGTGTATATGGTTCATTGATTTGATGTTTTTCTTTACACATTACTAAAACATGATTGATTGGTAAACTCTAAATTACTTATTGTATTTCGGTAAAGACTAGACTGCTATTTGGTAAAGACTAGACTGCTATTCAGTAAAGCTTAAGAAAAAGGATAAACAATATACTCTGAGAAGTAGTTATTTGATAAGATTATTTAAAGGCATACATCTTGTAGGACTGAAGATAACTAGAGGTTTATATTTGTGGTATAAAGTTTTGGGTTGATTTATTTGATTAATTTTTGAGGCTACTAATTCACCCCCCCTCTCAGTTATTCTAACAATTGGTATCAGATCTTGAACAAGGACAAATTTGCATCATGGTAAAGCAGGATAAGACTCCACCTATCAGGTATTGGAAATGATGTTACTCAATACTTAGATACTAAATTTGTTTTACCTACTGGACCTCCAACAGTTGATCAATTGAGAGAAAAGCATGAACACATTTCTATGATGATAGAACTTGCTTTCGCACTCTCCGATGCTGAATTTTAAGATGTCAAAACATGCACCAGTGTAAAGAAAATGCGAGAAAAATTGAAGCTAGAACATGGAGGAGATGAAAATGTGCTAAGAGCTAAGGTAGAAAGCCTAAGAGGAAAATTTGATGACCTAAGAATGAAATAAGAGAAAACATCACTCAATATAGTAGTAGAATAAAAGAGGTTGTAAATGCTATCTGAGCAGTAGGAGGTGTACTTGAAGAATAAAAAGTGGTAAGTAAAATTCTAAGAACCTTACTGCCTATGTATGCTATTAGAGTATCTGCTATACAAGAAATGAGATAAGTAGCAAATAACAATGTCACTCTAGAAAATTTGATTGGTAGACTTATTTCATTTGAGATGAATAACTTTAACAACACTGTCTTACCATCTATTGAGTTTGCATTCAAATATTCTCTAAAGATAAGTAAATCAAGTCATAAACACACTATGAGAAATGATAGTGAAAGTGATAGTGATGACCAAGAACTTGATGAGATTGAAGCACTAATGGCTAGAAGATTGCAGAAAGGAAAAGGTAGATACAAAGGTAAATTACCATTGGTATGTTTTAACTGTAAAGAGATTGGACACTTTGCTACTAGATGTCCTAAAAAAAGAAAAGAAGATAGAAACAATGACATATCATATGAAAAGAAGTTTGATAGAGGTGATGACAAAGATTACCAAAGCAATGAAAAATATGATGGAAGAGATAAATAAGACTACAAGGAAAAAGGAAAGAAATCTTGTTACCTAGCTGAGAACAAAGCTGAGAATACTGACACTAAATCTGATGAAGATATTGAGGTGGTATTTGTTGCTATGAAGGATGATTCAGAGGAAGAGGAAAGGTATGTTGAGACTGCACTCATATCTAAGGTTAGTAAAAATGACGTCTAGATTATGTTAGAGTAATCTTTAGTTACTTATTGATTAAATCATGTTGATTTAATTAATTAAGTTATTACTCTTTAGTGCTTAAGTTTCACTTAGGTAGCGCTTTATAATTCTTTAGGGTTTTAGCCTTTAGGGTTTCGGTATCCTTTATAAGGATTCACCGCTTTGTATTTCACAAGGAGATTGTTTTGTAAATCATTATTGTTGAATATAGAAGCTTTTTCTATCAACATGGTTTTCCTGTCTCTAGCCTTTTGGCCGCCATAGCTTCTTTCTCTTCTTCTGTCTTTGCTTCTCTGTAACAGTTATGCATGCAGGTTTCTTGGGTTGATTTGCAGTTCAGTAAATTTAACATGGTATCAGAGCTTTTCTGCTGGTTGCTATTCGAGTTTTATTAAGCATTTGAGGGTTTGCAATTTGCCAGGCTTTTTCTAGCTTCTTTATGTGGATTTAAGGGGGACCTTTGTCTCTGGTCACTTTGGGCCGAAACGGACATTACCATTGCATCTAGAAGGCCCAAAAATCCCAGAATCCATATAAAGTTTGTCCATTTTGGACACTGGGGCATCTGGAGAATTTTTTCAGCCTCTTAAGGGCCGTACGGGCACGTTGTACGAGGCAAAAATTGAAATTTTTTTAAAAGAAATTGGTTTTAGGCAGTTTTTTGGGCGCGCCGCCACCACGCCGCCCGCGTGTGGCCCACACACCACCGCCACCAGCCTCTGCCGCCTCCTGGCCGCCCCTCCCGGGCCCCGCCGCCGCCCTGCGGTTTCTTCCCCGCTGCTCCGCCTCAGCGGCTCCCCCGCCACCCAACGGCGCTTTGCGCTCCCCGTGCCACCTCCATGACCCACTGCCCGGACTCGCCACCCCCGCGCCGCCCGGGGGACTGTTTAGCCCGCGGGGGCTCTGTGCGCTTGCGGCCGGTCACATGGGTGACCGTGGGCCAGGGTTAAGCCCCTGGCACGCGCCATGCGCCCGGGGGCCCAAATTTTTAGCCCCTGGAGCTCTTCTTTTGAGCTTTTTTGGTGTTTTGGGGGTACCTGGGCCTTTTTTGCTCTATCTTGAGCATACGGGGGTATTTTTCTGACTTTCATATACCGTCGGAAAGCTCTTTCCGAGTAATTTCTGATTATGGAGGTTAGGGTTTTGGGTTCTATTATTTTGATAGTGATTTTTGCTGTTGAAGTATGATGTTTTGTTTTGCCTTCCGGGAGTCATATCTAGCTCATCCGGACTCCATTTTTGGCAAACGAGATATCGTCGGAAAGCTAGTTTAGTGTGCTATTCAGTGACAAAGGTGTTTTTTCCAGATTTTGCTCCATATTTTCTCTCCTCCGCGTTTGGCAGTTTATGCCCTCTGGTGGATTGCTTGGTTCTACAGGTCCTGAGATCTCTTCTTCTGAGTTCATAGCTCACTCTTATTTTTAACTTCTGAGCTTGTATGCTCCTTCTGTTGCATTTTGTTCTGTAAATGCACTGAGATAAAGTGCCTTCTTCTGTATATCTTGGATCTTGTACACCTTGTATGGTTTTAGTACTCGCACTTTGTTATAAAGTGCCATGGGGGGTTATGATGTTTTTTCCGCTTTAGGTGCATCCACTTTTGTCAAGTGAGCATACCTTCTATGACATTAGCCCATGCCGTGTGTCGATGACACCTCCCATTATCCTGTGTGTGTACTTCTGTTGCACTGTTGGTGTTCCTGGTTCTACTTTCTGTAGATGTTTCTGGCATTGCATTTCAGTGTTCCTGTCACCTCTCCTAGTTCAGCATTATGGGGGGGTTCACCTGTTGGTTCTATTGCTTCCTGGTTTGATTGATCAGCTCTTTAGACATTTGTCTTCTCTACCTAGTCATGCACTTCAGTGGGGGTTCCAACAGTATCTTCTGACAGAGTTTTCAGACATGCTTCGGAGATGCTTCATGCTCTTTCTTGTTCCTTTCTCTGGGACTTGTTTTCCCTAGATTGAAGGCTCTGTTTCCTTCTTCTAGTTTGCTTTCTTGTTTGGGTACCTGATCAGGCCTTGTTGTCGCGACCCATCTTTCCTGCTTTCTGCAGTAGTTAGTTGTTTTGCTTCTCCCTAAGTTACACTTAAGGGGGGGTGTTAGAGTAATCTTTAGTTACTTATTGATTAAATCATGTTGATTTAATTAATTAAGTTATTACTCTTTAGTGCTTAAGTTTCACTTAGGCAGCGCTTTATAATTCTTTAGGGTTTTAGCCTTTAGGGTTTCGGTATCCTTTATAAGGATTCACTGCTTTGTATTTCACAAGGAGATTGTTTTGTAAATCATTATTGTTGAATATAGAAGCTTTTTCTGTCAACATGGTTTTCCTATCTCTGGCCTTTTGGCCGCCATAGCTGCTTTCTCTTCTTCTGTCTTTGCTTCTCTGTAACAGTTATGCATGCAGGTTTCTTGGGTTGATTTGTAGTTCAGCAAATTTAACAGATTATTGATAGTGGCTCTACGCACCACATGACTTGAGACAAGGAAAAGTTTGAGACTTTTGAATATTATAATGGTGGATCAGTAAGAATGGGTAATGACTCACCTTGTGCGGTTGAAGGTAAAGGAACCATAATGCTAAATAATATGATCAAATGTGAAAATGCATATTGGGTGAAAGGAATTAACTATAATCTATTGAGTGTTTCATAGCTGAATAACATAGGACACCGAGTTTCATTTGAGAACAAAAATGCAAAGATCTTTAATGAATGAGGAAGGTTGATTGGAACTGGTGAATAGACAAAAGGTAACCTATACTATCTTGATGATATTAACACCACTTGTTTAATGGATGGAAACAAAGACATATGGTTGTGGCATAAAAGGTTATGTCATGTGAATTTTGACAACATGGTTAGGATAAGCAATAAAAGGAAAGTAAGAAGCTTACCAAGAATGTCAAAGCATGACCATGTCATGTGTAAGAATTCTCAAAAAGGTAAAATGAAAAAGTCTAGTTTTAAGAGAAAAACCTACACATCTAATGCTATTATAGAATTAGTCTATACTGACCTATGTAAACCCATGAGAACAAAGAGCTACTATGGAGATAAATACTTCATTCTATTTATAGATGATTATTCTAGAATGATGACAGTTATGTTCTTAAAAGAGAAATTAGAAGCATTCAAGATATTTAAATGGTATAAAGCTATAGTTGAAAAGAAAAGCGGAAAATAAATAAAATGCTTAAGATCAGATAGAGGAGGAGAATTTATTTTTGATAAATTCACTAACTTTAACTCCACCTTTATATCCCTCATAACTAAAAAACCTGGATCTAATACTGTTGATGGCTTTAGACCAATAATACTGTGTAATTCTTTGTACAAAATCATTTATAAGGTTCTTACTTCTAGAATTTTGAGCTTCCTACCTAATCTGATCTCTCCCCAATAGAATGGTTTTGTTCTGGGAAGATAGATTTTGGATTCCATAATAGTTGTTCATCAAAATATTCATTCCCTTCAAGCTTAAAAAAAACAAGCGTTTCTGATGAAAATGGACCTGTCAAAAGCCTATGATAGAGTGGACTGGTCTTTTCTTTCAAATATCTTAAGGTCTTTTGGCTTTCATGAGGATGTGGTCAAACTTATAATGTAATTGGTTTTCACTGTGTCCTCTTCTGTTCTTGTTAATGGAGGATCTTCTAAAATTTTTCACCCTTCTAGAGGTCTAAGGCAAGGAGACCCTATATCCCCCATCCTTTTTGCAATTATGGCAGAAAGCCTTGGGAGATACATCAATAGCTTGGTACTAACTGGTCAGATTTCTGGCCTCAAGCCTTCCTCTTCTTTACAGAAGTGTTTGCACGAACAATTTGTTGATGACACCATCATAATGGGGGAAGCCTCTGTGAAAGATGCTAGGAATATGAAAAAGGCTTTGGATATTTATACTAATGCTTCTGGGAAATCTATGAACTAGGAGAAAATTTTCTTATTCTTTAGTAACACTCCAAAAGAAAGACAAAGGAAAATTTATGCAATTATTGGATGTAAGATATGGATGTTCCCTGCCTCTTATTTGGATCTTCTCTTATGTCTAAAACCTGATGAGTCTTTTTGGAATGGAATCCTAGACAAATTTAACAATTAACTGGCTGGATGGAAAGGATCAACTTTGAGCCAAGCTGGTAAAGTTCAAATTCTGAAATCCACCCTTCAAAACCTTCTAGTCTATGCTCTTAGTCTCTTCAAAATTCCTCAAAAGTATGCTGATTTGATTGAAAAAATCTAGAAAAGATTCCTTTAGTCTGGTGTTGAAGAGAAGAAAAGGTTTAGCCTTGTGGCCTAGGATGTGGTTTGCAAACCAAGGAAGTTTGGAGGGATTGGAATAAGAAGCATTAGAAATACTAATAAGGCTCTGCTAGCCAAATAGTGCCAGAGAATCTTTGAAGAGGAAAAGGAATGGAACTCTATTCTTAAGAGTAAATATCATCTCCACTGTTTAGAGGAAACCTTAAGGAATCCTTTGGACATCCAAGGGTCCTTTATCTGGAACAATATTATTAAAGGCAAGAACCTGGTTAGAAAAGGGGTTAGATGGAAACTGGGAAATTGTAGGAAGATTAATTTTTGGAATGATAAATGGTTGAAGGAAATAGGCCTTAATGATCATCAGAAATGGATGCCTTCTATTCTAGATTACAAAGAGATAATTGGGGAAATGGTTACAAATTATTGGATCAATGAGGACTGGATAGATTTAGGCTCTTTTGAGATAATCTCAAAGTTGTTAATAAACAAATTAATCAATGGTTCTTAAGAGATAATGAACAAGACACTTTGATTTGGGGTCCTGAGACAAATGGTAAATTCTCTATTTCCTCTACTTCTGCCCTTCTCCATATCCAGGAAGATCATCCCATCATCTCTCAGTTATGGAACAATAAGCTTATTCCTAAAATTAACATGTTTTTCTGGTTGCTTGTTCATAAAAAAATTGTCACAGTGGACAATATTTGCAAAAGGGGTTTAATATTCCCAATAAATGTATCCTGTGTTGTTATGAAACTGAAACTAGTAATCACTTGATGATTCATTGCTCATATACTAGGAAGGTGTGGGATTCTGTCTTCAAAAAAATCAACTTGGAATGGGTGAAACCTCAAAATTTTAGGATCTTGTTAAACAATGGTTTTGCCCCTTTATTGAAAATGATACTAAAGCTCTCTGGAATTTGTTTCTTCCCCACTTCACCTGGAGAATTTGGAAGGAGAAAAAAATAGTATTTTAAGAGAAAAATAACTCCTTACGAGAATGTTGCAAACCAAATCTGTAGAAGCTTAATGGAAAATTTTAGAGGTACTCCCCCTAGAGACTCTCCTCTAAAGAATACTTCTTAGGAATTCAAAGATATTCTCAGCAGGAAAAGTCAGGGGCAAAAAGATAAAGACTTAACATTGAGAGAAAACACCATATGGACAGCTCCACTAATTGGATGGGTTAAAGGAAACTTTGATGGTGCAACAAAAGGGAATCTAGGAAGAGTTGGAGTGAGTGGATTAATAAGAGACTGGGATGGAAATTGTCTGGGAGCTATGGTTGCCCCCATGGGAATTCAGACTAACCATGTAGCGGAAGCTAAGGCAACTCTTCAAGTTGTGATTTTGGCTAAAGAGTTGGGATATTCAAGGCTATGGTTGGAGGGAGATTCCCTAAATATAATAAATTGTATCAAAGGAAAGAATGAGGTCTTGTGGACAATTTCCCATATTATAGATAAAATGAAATCTTCTTTGCAATTGTTTTAGGAAATTTATATTTCCCATGTACATCATGAAGGAAACAAGCCGCCGGACGGCTTTGCCAATGTGGGGGCCCATAATGATGTCACTCAATCATGGAAAAGGGAAGTGGATCTTAATATCAACATCTTAAGTCTTATCAAGTATGATAAGATTAATCACAATGAAGGCAAAATTAATACAAAAATCAATGATGAACAAGACACTTAAGTTTAAGGGTAATGAAAGCTGTCAGGCGAGGGATGCAAAAATTATGAAGAATGTTACCTCACACAGATTGTGGGTATTTTTATTGCATTTTGAAACAAAAAAACCAAAAGAGTCTTGTGTTTTTTCTTGCTCAAATCTAGAAACTTCAGAAGTTATCTGAGAATATGGTAGGTGGTTTGAAAAGGGAGGAGCCACTGGATTGCACGAAATGGAAAAAAAGAAATTTTTTTGGAGAAAAATGAAGTGCGATGGGGTGACACAGTACATGGAAAATTGCATGGCTGGGACAAAGATGTTACAAAAAAATTTGTGGATGGATGGAAAAATGGCAAGGTGAATTTGTGGGGTAAGTCCTTCTCGCTTATGCTAAACATTATCTTTGAGATTACGGGGCTGTCCACAGAAGGTATGAAATTTTATAGGGACAAAAAACATATGGGGTCACAAGATTTCAATATTTTCCCCAAATCTGAAGATGAAGAAGCTCTCCTAAGCAAAGGATCTAGAGATTATGTGGACATAAAGAAGATTTAGAGTCTTTGGGCTGATATTCTGATGGTTATGATAGAGTATTTTACTCTAGATGGGTGCTACTAAAAAATCTACAATCTTCACTTTGTTTTAGTTAATAATTTTATACATAATAAGAAAATCTTGTTTCCTTTCTATCTGCTTAGTTCTCTGAACAACAACATTATGGAGCATAGGAAAAAGGCCAACAATCCGGTGCTGCATGAAGAGTTAATCCTTCTTATTGATGACTATGCCAAGAATAAAATCCCGGAACCCATTCCTAAAAGGGTTAAAGGGAATGTTAAGAAAATCAAACTAGAAAGAAAAAAGGTGGACTCAAAGAAGATGGATATGAGTAAGATGAAGGAAAAACTAGACAGAGAAGAGGATTTTGAAGACCAAATCCTAGCCCCTCTGGGTAATGAAAAAGAGAACATACAAGATGAGATAATGGAGGATGAGTCTGTGAATGAGGAGGATGCCCCTAGGAATAAGGACGGGATTACTATGAATGAGATGGATGATTCTATGAATGAGGAGGATTCCTATGTGAATGAGGAGGAGATTCCCATGAATGAGGAAGATGAGAATAGGGTTTATGAAGAACAAAATCAAGAGAAGGAGAAAGAAGAGGAAGATAATGAGGGTAAAGACAAGGAGGAGTTGAACGGGTGGCCTAATCTTAGGGCTGGTGATAGAAATAAGAAAAAATAGAGAAAGGATACTGGCCATCAAACAAATGTCGAGTTTGAGATTGATGAAAAAATCCCCCAGAGTAATGAGGATCATGGCGCTAATATGGAGAAGTGGATCAGAAAGGACATGAATGAAATGAAGTAGCACTTGAAGGAGATGGAAGAAGCCATGGATCTCTTTAAAGCTAAGCTAGAAAAGTTATTAAATGATCTTTTGATGAAGGTAAATAATAATAACTCGATGAAGAGATAACGGCCATAATTACTGCTCTGGTGGAGGAGAAGATGAAAGATATGAAAGAAAAATTAGCCATAATGGGCATTGATTAATATCATTCTTAAGCATATCAATGAAGGGCTTATAGTCTCCATAATTAATCTTATGGCTTTGTATGCCTATCTGGAGAGAAGCATGCTGGAGAATACAATTATCACTATGGAGGATAAAGCTGGGAGCTCAAGCCTGCGAACTAGAACACGAGGAAAAATCAAAAGGAAACTTCCAGAAATGCCTAAGGGGATGAAAGCCCTTAAAGACTCCATTGATATGATGGAAGATATGCAGAAAGAGGCTGAGAAAGACTTTGAAAGTATTAAGTAGTTTATATTTCTATTTTGTGCTGGTTGTTTTCCTGGTAGTTGTGTTGGAAACTATTTTTTGGCTTCTTTTTGTATCTCTTTTTGGTTTTTACTGGGGTTGGATGGGGTCTTGCTTCTTTTTGTATAGTAGGCTTTCAATGTTTGTAAGGACTGTTGCTGTTTATCTTTTATTCTAAGCTATAAATGGTTTTGGGTACCATTCAAAACTTGTATTTACCTTTATCAAAAACTTTTGTAATGAGCATGTAATTCGAAGACATGTTTCTGCACCAAGAGCACCACAACAAAATTAGATTGCTGAAAGAAGGAATAGATCCATTATTGATTGTGTGAGAGCACTGATGATTAAGAAAGGCATCACTCAAAAATCTGGAGGGAGGCTATCAGTACTACTCTCCACACTTTAAACAGAGTTCAATTGAAGAAGGACACCAATAAGACACCTTATGATCTCTGGTATGGACATACATCAAATGTAAGTCACTTCAAAATTTTTGTAAGTCAATGTTATATTTTGAAAGATGATAAAAATAGAAAGCTTGAATCCAAAGGTGAAGAAGGAATTTTTCTTGGTTATTCTACCAAAAGCAAGGCTTATAAATGTCTTAACAAATCCTTTAACAAAATCATTGAAAGTGTAAATATCAAAATAGATGAATTTGCTGAGAAAAATGATGAGGAAAGATTAAAAGAACCAGAAGACTACAACAAGTTTGTCTACATTAAAATACCTAACACTCTGCCTGAGCAACAGTGTATCACTCCTGAGCGATAGAACAATGCACTCGAGCATCAGGCTGCAAACACAAAAAATCAAGAAATTTCTCAAAATGATGCAACGAGCGATGGAGATAAAAATGAAGGTTAAGATGATGATTAGAATGATGAAAAAAGAGCTAAACTGGTAATTCCCAATTATGTCAGAAGAAACCATCCACATAAATAGATCATAGGAGACAAAAAGGCTATAATGAGAACAAGAAGTAAGTCACTGAACACTAGATGTTTAATTTGTGATTTTGAGCCTAAATCTATTAATACTGCACTTGAAAATGAAGAATGGGTCAGTGCTATGAATGAAGAGATATAAAATATAGGGAAGAATAGAACATGGACATTAGTATGTAGACTGGGTGACAAGAATGTCATCGGTGCCAAATGGATATTCAAAAACAAGCTAAATGAGAATGGAGAAGTCACAAGGAACAAAGCAAGATTAGTATGCAAGGGGTATGCACAAAAGAAGGTATTGACTATGGAGAAACCTTTGCACCCATCGCTAGACTAGAAGGAGTAAGAATTCTACTTGTTTATGCTACATTCAAAGGATTCAAGGTATACCAAATGGATGTCAAATCTGCATTCCTAAATGGAATACTATAAGAAGAGGTATATATTGAACAACCAGAAGGGTTTGTTGATCCTAAAAACATAAAAATTGTTTTTAGACTAAAAAAATCCTTGTATGAATTGAAACAAGCACCGAGAGCATGGTATGAAAGACTTCACTCCTATCTCATAAGTATTGGATTTGTAAGAACAAGTGAAAATAATAATCTATATTTAAAAGAAGATACTGATTATAACATTTTGATTGCTGAAATATTTGTTGATGATATCATATTTGGTGGTAATGATTGTTGATGAAAATTATTCAATTGTGTATTATCATTGATTTTTACACAAATATAGTGATGTCTACACAAATGTCTAATCCTATCCGAGCATAGTTAGTGTATGCCATGCTCTCTCGGGCATTGAAGAAGACCAAAGTGATCTTCATTTCTAACCAAGTTCACTTGGGCATTACAGTAACGATCAGACATTGAAGGATTATAGTGTTAACTGAGTTATGCTTTTAGTGTCATCCGACTAACAATAGTTTACATTGTATGGTTAATTGGTTATATGCAGCCAACAGACTTAAG
>MU227366.1:3378178-3417462 GCA_018584345.1 Thuja plicata
TATATATATATATATATATAAAGGTCAAGTGTGGATTGAATGTGTAAGTAAATAAGATGTGTGTAATTTTGTGATATGAAGAGAGAAGGAAAAATTAGATGGGGTTCTGATTGAGGACATAACATACAAAGCTACAATAGAATATTTGATCAGTGAGGATCCATTTCAAAGCCAGACACAAAGATCTATATCAGCAAAGAGTTTCTTCGACAAACAGGTCAATCCATTGTTACTCTCTAACAATTGTAGCAATGATCTAGAATCTCTTTACAGAGTGGACTTAACAGTCTTTTGTAAATCCTCTCATAAGGTGACATTTCTATATTGAAGTTTTTGAAGAACTCTAAAAAGGCCACTCCTTATAGGGTGATTAAATCCTCTAACAGGGTCACACCTAACAGTGTGTATTGTAACCTTTAACAGGGTTGGCTCCTAACAGGGCTTAGTTCAAAAGAGTGAAAAATAATAACTAGTTGCAATTGGTGGTTTTCCCAAATTGGGTTTCCACATTAAATCTTGGTGTTATCTATGTACATATTATTCTCTTTATGCTTTATGTTTCTGAAATTAATCACTAAAGGAAAATCAAAGTTAATATCTTAAGGTTTTCTTTTTTAACTGAGTGACAGTAGAATATCTGTGTTAACTGAGAAAAAGTGATAAGTTTGTTTAAGACATATAAGGGACTTGGATTTGTTTTTATGGTAACTAATTCACCCCTCCCCTCTGAAATACTCAACTTATTTCCAAAAATTGGTATCAGAGCATTTGGTGCTTTCAAGGAAGGTTTCAAGGCCTAAGCTAAGGATCAAAGATGTCTTATAGAAGGGAGATCCCTAAGCTTAACAAAGACAACTTCACTGCATGGAAATATTTGAAGAGGCTACATCTATCTACTATTGGAGACACTAGTTTTAAATTCTTAGATCAAAAGTATGTGGAACTATTGAGACCTATGTATGTGGATCATATGATGGACATGAAGAATCATAACATAATGATGATTGATATAGCTTCCTCAATTAGCTATTCCAAATTTTATGAAGTCAAGGAATTCCCTACTACCTATGAAATGTGGAAGAAACTACATGATATACATGGAGGAGATGACAATGTAAAGAGATCCAAATAAGAAAGTCTTAGAGGTCATTTTAAATAGATGAAAATGAAAGAAGGAGAAGACATTGCAAAATACAGTGAAAGAATCAAGAAAAGTGTCAGTACCATCAGAGCTTCCAGTGGAACAATTGAAGACAAAATAGCGGTAAGGTATTGAGAAATTTACTTCTTATCTATGCTATTAGAGTTTCAGATATTCAAGAGATGAGGTGCAGTAATGATATAAATCTATATGCATTGGTTGGAAGGCTTACAACTTTTGAGTTGGACAATTTTGACAATTATTCTCCTAATACTAGCAAATTTTGAGTCTGCATTCAAAGCTAAATTAAACCTTGGTAAGATGGATAGAAACTCAAAAAGAAAATAGATTGAGAATGATAGTGATGATGATTCTAATCTGGAAATCATTGAAGCATTACTTGCAAGGAGAGATGCCAAAGGAAAGTACAAATGAAGAATACCATTGATTTTCTTTTCATTTAATGAGGTTGGTCACATTGCTGCTAAGTGTCCAAACAAAGAAGAAAAATATGAGAAATATTTCAAGAAGTACAAAGGCAAGAAAGATTTCAAAAAGTACAAAATCTACAAGGACAAAGGTAAGAAATCTTGTTATATTGCAAAAGATTCTGATAGTGATGAAGATGAATATGAAATGGTTTACATTGTTATTAAGGATGAGTCAGACAATGAAGATAATGAAAAGACATCACTTTATTCTCATATTAGCAAGAATGCCACTTGGATAATTGATAGTGGTTTTTCTCACCACATGACTGGTGATAAAACAAAATTTGAAAATCTTGAGCACTATGATGGTGGGAGTGTCATTTTTGGGAATGATGAACCTTGCTATGTGAAAGGTAAAGGTTGATTTCTCTAATAGAAGGAATCAAAGGTGATAATTATTATTGGGTTGAAGGACTAAGACGTAATCTACTAAGTGTGGCACAACTAAATAACATTCATTTCAAGGTAAAATTCATGAATGATAAGGCCAAGCTCTTGGATGGTAAGGGAAACCTAGTTGGAACTGGCAGGCAAACAAAAGGCAATCTATTCTATTTTGATCTCACTGAAAGTTCATGTTTTATTGTACAAGTAGAAGACAAATGGTTATGGAATAAAATGTTATGTCATGTGAAATTTGATAACCTGTTCAACATAAGAAAGAACAAAAGAGTAAGAGGTATTCCTAATCTAAAGAAACCTGAATTAGCAATATGTAAACAATTTCAAATTGGGAAGATGGGGAAAACTAGTTTCAAGAGCAAAAATTACAATACAGAAGATGTCTTGGAGTTAGTGCATACTGATTTGTGTGGACCAATTGGAATAACAAGTTACACAGGTGAGAAGTATTTCATTCTATTCATTGATGACCATTCGAGAATGATGACTGTTATGTTTCTCAAAGAAAAATCAGAAGCTTTTCAAAAGTTTAAGTGGTACCTTTCCAGAGTTGAGAAGGAAACATGAAATAAACTTAAATGCTTAAGATCTGACAGAGGAGGTGAATTCATTTCTAATGAGTTCAATGAATTCTGCAATGAAAGAGGAATCAAGAGACAAGTATCTGCCCTAGGTACACCACAACAAAATGGGATATCAGAAAGAAGAAATAGATCCATTATGGATTGTGCAAGAACCTTGATGATTGAAAATAATGTTGCAACCAAATACTGGAAGGAATCCATCAACACTACAATTCACACCTTGAATAGAGTTCAACTAAAGAAAGGTACTGAGAAGACACCTTTTAAATTATGGTATGGCTATAGACCCATTGTTCGTTATTTCAAAGTATTTGGAAGTAAATGTTACATCTTGAAGGAAGAAAGAAATGGAAAATTTGATGTAAAAGGTGATGAAGGTATATTCCTACATTACTCCTGCAAAAGAAAAGAATATAAATGTTTGAACCTTGCTACTCATAAAGTCATAGAAAGTGTACATGTAAAGATTGATGAGTTTGTAGAGAGAAGTGAAGAACATAACAATAAAGAGCCTGAGGACTACATGAACTTTGTGTATTATGAACCTGATACTATACCTAAGACACAAGAAATGGTGATTGGACAACAACCATGTCAACCACTGAATTCATCAACACAAACCTTGTTGCAACATGTGCAACCCAAGCTACTAACTAAAGAAATTGAGTCTTTGACTAAAGACATGGAGTCACAGACAGAGGGAACCGAGTCAAAGATAGAGACACTCGAGTCTCAGCCAGAGGCGCCCGAGTCTCAGACAGTGGAACCCAAGTACCAGTTGGAAGAGTAGAACATAATATTTGAACATGGTGAAACAAGTGGATCAAGCCCAAAATCAAAGTGGAAGGAAACTATACTTGAAAAATATGTCAGAAGGAATCATGCACCTGGGCAAATAATTAGAGATCAGACAGAAGGTTTAATGATAGGGAACACAATTAAAGGTACATGTTTTCTTAGTGAAATTGAACCTAGATCTATTAAAGATGTATTGAATGATGAAAGCTGGATATAAGCCATGAATGAAGAGATTGAGCATATAGAAAAGAATATAACTTGGACTCTTGTACCTAAACCAAAAGACAAGAATGTGATTGGTACTAAGTGGGTTTTCAGAAACAAGATGAATGAAAAAGGTGAAGTTTCTAGAAACAAAGAAAGATTAGTATGTAAAGGATATGCTCAAGAAGAGGGCATTGATTATGGAGAACCTTTTTCTCCTGTTGCAAGACTTGAAGGAGTCAGAACTCTTTTGGCATATGCTGCACATAAAGGATACAAGGTATACCAAATGGATGTAAAATCTGCATTCTTGAATGAAATTCTTGAAGAAGAAGTATACATTGAGAAACCTGAAGGTTTTGTTGATCCTAACAAAAGGAATATGGTTTGAAAACTATGTAAAGCCTTGTATGGACTAAAGAAATCTCCTAGAGCCTGGTATGAAAGATTGCATGGTTACCTAGTAAGTATTAGATTTCAGAGAACTAATGATAATAGTAGTGTATCATCTTAAAATGGAATAAATTCAATGCTAAGAATGTTTATCCCTCCTTAGGGGGTGTTTTGACCATCATCATATTATCACCTCATTTTTGCACCTTCTCTTTCTTTTGTGTTTGTTTAGGACCCTGATTGGGCCACTCCAGGCACCACCCATCTCATTTGGCACATTTTCCAGGGGTTCTGACTCCCTGGGTGAAGGTCAAACTTGACCTTAACCCAGGTCAAGGTTGATCTTGACCTTGACCTAGGTCAAGGATGACCTCAAATTTGACCTAGGTCCCCCTTTCAAGTTTGAAAGTTTGTCGGCTGCCGGAGGTCCTCAAAAGTTCATTTCTCGCTTCTAGGTTGGCTATTTAAGGTTCCAAAGTGATGATTCTTAAATTATATTTAATATAGGTCCTCTTCCAGGGATATATGTATAATTGGAATTTAATTCTCCTATGTAGGCCTCTCTAGAAGATTGTGCCCTAATTTCATATATAAGGAAGTTTTCTCCTCTCATTTTCTCTAAGTACAAAAGTGATGAGTAAGGAAGCCAAGAAAAAGTCTTTGTAAGTGAAAAAATATCATGAAGCAAAAAGTTAAATCATCCATTGTTCTACATGTTTTCAAGCCTTCAAAGTGTTCAAGTCTTCCTCTCAAGCATTCAAGTTCTCCATTGAAGATCAAGGATTCAAGAATTCAAGCCTTTGAAGGGATTTGGTTCAAGCTTTCAAGATTCATCATTCAAGATCCTTTGTGCATCCTAAAGATTCATTCATTCTCTCTTCAAGGTGGATTCCAAGCATACAATAATGGAGGTTTATGGTTTCTAATATTGAGTCCAAGCTTGCATATTTACATACGTGTTTACATTCAAAATATAATGTTAGAAACTTAAAGAAAATAATGAAAATGAGAAGGAAAGAATCCAAGAGAGTATGCAAAGGAAAAGATTTTACCAAAATACTGAAAGAGAGAGAGAGAGATTTCTTCAATTGATCAACCAATAGTTCACGAAAATGCTCCAAGAACCATGACAAGAACACAAGGATTTGAAAGGGGAAAAGCAAGGAAAAACCCCTTGTGAATAATATTCAATATGGCACAAAGCCTAAAGAATGAGAGCAATAAGCTCAAAACAATATTGAGAGAAAGTTGAGAATTAGAGAGAAGAGAAGATTGAAGAGAACCCTAGAATCATAGAACCATTTGAGAACCAACTAATCAACCTAGAATACAAGAATACAAGAAGTGTGTGAGAACCATCTCTTAAGTAGAGATGAGTGGAGGAGTTTGCATGTAGCTCCTATCTCTTATGCATGCCACATCCACATTGTGTGTGTGCCAAATGTGTGATTCCTCTTAAGGATGAATATCTAATTTCCTTATTAAAGGAATTACAAATAATATGACAAGACCTTGGTATATCATTTAATTACATATATACCAAGGAAAGATTAATTCTAACATCCCCCTATAATCTTTACTTGGGGAGATGCGATCAATAGGTATTGACACCTAAATGTTTAGAATGATTTTGAGATGTTTCTTTTGAAAGAATCTTAAGAATATTGTTGGTAGCTTCATCATCATGTATTTCTTCATCTGGATCGGTGGAGCTTGAATGGTATATAGGAATGTTTTCTAAGTTGATAGAACTTTGACAATACAAAGATGTAATTTCTTATGGAGGGGGGCCCAAATCTTCAAGTGACCATTGAGATTCTTGAGATGCATTTATGTATTATGTATGTTCATTTGAAATAGGAAATAGAGGTGGAACATGATCAACACCCGAGCCTGCAATAAGGCAAGAACCACTAGTAGAGCTCCCATCAATGGGATCTCCTAGTGCTGAATCAGTAACACTTTGGAAAGAAAATCATATTGTGAATCATCAATTATAGAATCATAAATGCAATATTCAGTTGCATAAGACAAATCTGTATCATAATATGAAGGTTCAAGATAAGCATCAGTAAAATCATATTGTGAATCATCAGTCATAGAATCAGAAATGCAATCTTTAGTTGCATAAAAAAAATCTATGATGTATTTATCATAATAAGTAAAATCAAGAGAAGTAGAGCTAGTTTAAGCTTTACCATTATTATCATTATCTTCCACAAAAAAAATAGGATTAGTACTATCATCATGAATTTCATCTTGAGTAAACATATCTTGCAAAGTAATATTAAGAAAGTTAGAGATAATTTCCTCTTCTTGTTCAAGAATATCATCAACATAAGAGAAAGGATCATCAAATTGTAGTGCATCATAATCATTTTCATTAGGAAGATCATAATCAAGAGGGTTATTACAAGAGTATTCATCATCACATGGTTCATTTCAAATAGTATTACCATCATAATGAGAAGTAGGCATCTCAGACCGAATAGCAAAGGCTTGACGAGTGTTATGATTTTGAGTATGAGGATTAGAGGAATTCTCATGTTTAAGTTTCTTAAAATAGTTATTGATCACATGACCATATTTTCCACAATAATTACAATGAGGTCTATTAGAATGGTTATGATAACCATTATTATGATTATGATTATGAGATCTATTATTATGCGATTTAGACATGAAGGCATGTTCATTAGATTTAAGTGAGCCAAATTGTATTAACTTAGCCTCTTCTTGACGTAAAAGATTTTGAAAGATAGCATAAGTTAATTAAGATCCTAACAAAGGAAGAGATAATTGAGAATGAATATTAGTAATGAATTGCTGAAACTATTTAGGAAGACATTTTTTAAGAATAATAGTAATTAACCTAATGTCAGATAAATAACATTAATACCACTAAGTTGAGTTTTAATAGCATCAAACCTGAGTAAAAATTTATCCATATTTTGAAAATGAGTATACCTTAGGTCCTCCAAGTTGTCTTGGAGTTGAATCTTACGGGATTCAGAGGAGTTGTCATACGTCTGTTGTAAGATCGCCCATGCTTCATGAGCTTTGGTGCAATGTCCAAATAGGACATAAAGATCAGGAATGATGGAGATACCAATCAAACCAAGGGCTTCTTCATTTTTTGTTTTCCAAGCATCTTTTTCTGCTTGAGTAGCAGAGGTAGCTAGTTCAATGGACGCATTTGTAGCAAATTCAAGTAGATGTTTAAAATGAAATAGAAATGAAACATGAGTTTTCCATTGATGGTAATTAGAACTATTTAGCTTGATTTCAGGAATTAACGTTGACATGATTAATTATCAAAATTAATCGAAATAAAGCTAAATACAAGTGGCAGGATATAATGATGAATCCAAAAAACTAATTTAACGCGATTAGTGAACGCTAATATACAAGAATATTTAACTATTAAAAAAATTAAAATTTTGAGATTAAATGATGAAACAAATTTATAATGCAATAAAATAATAAATTGGTTAAATACAAATGTTTATATTGATTAAATGGAAATGGCATTAAAATGATTTGGAGATATATTAAGTGAAAAAAGATGTATAAGCGTTTAACTTTTTGTTAAATTAAAAAATAATGTTTAAAACAAAATTAAACTCTATTTTTTGATAAATAACCTTGTTAATTAAATGATTAAATAAATATGATAAATATAAATAAAGAAGCTAAAGATAAATGATAATCAATAGTGCTACGAAAACAGAGCTTGACAGAATGATATAATGAGAAATCTGGAACAAAGTGATATTTAATTTAAAAAAAAGATTAACCTGCAACAAAATAATGAGCATGGACAAAAAAAATACAACCTCCAATGTTACAAATAAAAGAGACAAATAAAAAATATTTAAACTAATGATTGACTGCCAGATTGAATGAAAAATAGCACAGGAAAAGCTGGGAAAAAAGAGTTGGAGAAAATGAATAATAGTTTAATGTCTTATGTGATAAAATTAAAGTTTGAACTATTATTAGAGGTTTTCTTTAAAATTAAACAATGAATAGATAATGTGATATTAATAAAACTTAAAAAAACTGTGCAGCCAGATAGGAAGGGAAGAAAATTATAACTCTTGCAACTATTATTTTAAAAAATGTAACTTGCAAGAAAGAATAAGCAATGATATGATTATTAAAAAATTGTAAAGAATATAATTATTAAAAACACAAGCCATCTGCATAAATCAGAAACAAATGTTAAAATAATGATGAAATAGTCAATGCCACACTTCCACTGCGCAAAGAGGTAACAAGGAAATAATTCAAATATAATGGAATATTTTTAAAAGAATGGTGGTCGATATCTGACTGGAACCGTTTATTAAAAAAGGTGGTTGCAGATTGATTGAAATATAATCGAAAGTTTTAAATACATATAGGATATGTCACACGTGTATATCTGAAGTCTAGAAAATTATATGAAGTCTGAAATGTTAAATCTAAAAAGGGAGATATACTGATAAAGATTTTTAATAAAGGTAATGAAATGGATCAAGAAATTTTGTGCAAAGATAATGAAATAAGTAAAAGGCTGGGCAAAGTATCGTTTAAGCTGCACAAGGCAAATGAAAGGCTGTTGCGCTAGGAAAGAAGAATGGGATGAGCTAGAATATTTATGAAACTTATTTCAATGGATGAAAAGGTTAAAGCTGTGCGACAAGCCAAGAAAGGTAAGACAAGATATAAAATGCAGAGACAATGCACAAGGTAAAAGTTTTAAGAGGCTAAGAGGTGAAATATAAACTTCTCTTTAATGTGGAGCTGCACTGAGAATTCGCTAAGAAGGATAAAAGAATGAAGATCAAAATATATAATGCGCCAAGAATAATGGGATATGCTGATCAAGGTATAATCAACAATGCTCAATATACAAACAACAATGCTAATCAATATATATGATAAACAAAATGAAAATAAGAACAAAGATCTAACTAGTGAAAGTTGCGCACAACATTGATATTAAAAAAATATTAATAGTTTTTATATAATAGCAGACCACGCTTCTTTTGCACAAAAAAGAGAGTTTAGAATAAATTAAACCTGTAGATCAGATGTAATTATTAACAGAGATATATAAAAACAAAGATTGAATGTTAGTCAATATATAAATAAAAAATAGAGATATAACCAATGATGGATTATCCTGTAGATTAAACAAAGATTATCCTACAAATGAGACACAATAAAAAACTATAGATTTAGAATAAACTTGTTAGAAATCAGATGAACAAGAGAAATAAAGTAAGTCCTACAGTAAAAAAAATGTTAGATATATAGATTTAATATATAAATCTTTAGCTTAAGGTTAGAATGTTGAAATCAGAATGCAAGGACAATGTTAGAATGCTGAAATATAGAACTCTGAATATATAAATCTGCAAACTTGAAATTGATTTGAGGAAAAAAACTTAGATCCAGCGGCAAGCCATCCAGAACAAGTTAGATTCACAAAAAAAGTTAAATCAAAAAAACCTGCAAACACTCAAACAAGGATTAGAAAGCTCTGATACCATGTTAGAAACTTAAAGAAAATAATTAAAATGAGAAGGAAAGAATCCAAGAGAGTATGCAAAGGAAAAGATTTTACCAAAATACTGAAAGAGAGAGAGAGATTTCTTCAATTGATCAACCAATAGTTCACGAAAATGCTCCAAGAACCATGACAAGAACACAAGGATTTGAAAGGGGAAAAGCAAGAAAAAACCCCTTGTGAATAATATGAATATGGCACAAAGCCTAAAGAATGAAAGCAATAAGCTCAATACAATATTGAGAGCAAGTTGAGAATAAGAGACAAGAGAAGATTGAAGAGAACCCTAGAATCATAGAACCATTTGAAAACCAACTAATCAACCTAGAATACAAGAATACAAGAAGTGTGTGAGAACCATCTCTTAAGTAGAGATGAGTGGAAGATTTTTCATGTAACTCCTATCTCCTATGCATGCCACATCCACATTGTGTGTGTGCCAAATGTGTGATTCCTCTTAAGGAGGAATATCTAATTTCCTTATTAAAGGAATTACAAATAATATGATAAGACCTTGGTATATCATTTAATTACATAGATACCAAGGAAAGATTAATTCTAACATATAATTACATATCTATTGAATATCATAGCTTCATTATTTGATCTACTTCTACTACTTGCTAGCATTCTATATTTCAATTATTTATTTCAAGGTTAATTCCTAAATTGGGGTTTGACTAAGGCAAACTCCTCCCCCAAAAAAACAAATCCATTTTTATTGTAGATAAAGGTTCGGAACAATGGATCAGAGTGCAAATTCAGATACCCTTTTTGGCAAAATTTTGGGATCCAAAAATAGATTTTTAGTTAGAGACTTTTGAGGTCAATTCTACCCTAGGTCGGAATCAGAAATTCTGGGTCAATGGTGACAATTACTTGAGGGTCAAAATCAGAACTATGTTAGATCGGAAAAAGATTCCTGGGTTTTGTTTGTCTCTGCATTTCTATTCCAGATCCAGTCTTAGGTTTTCTAGAAACTCAGTACAGACCCCCGAAAACAACATTCTTTAGATCTGGAACATTTCAAGGTTAGTTCTTTTCTCCTATTTATTTCAATCAAAGTTCTTAATCTTTCTAGATCTATCACACATTATTTTCTATAAAAGGGAATTTAAGATCTTCCTCTTTGCTCTCATTTCCAAATGATTGATTCATTTATCCATTGATCCTTCCTTTGGGGTTAATCAATTTGGATCCTTCCTTTGTGTATATAAGGATTGATGAGACCATTTACTGTGTCTATTATATTAATCTTTATACTCTATTTTTAAGTATTACCAGAACATTTGTGGACTTATAATCAGTTGAACTTATGTCAAAGTACAGATAGAACCATTAAACCTATGGGTAGAATAGATATGTCATATTGTGCCAATATTATATATATGTTGTAGTATTTCATATAATAATCAGAATGTGTGTTCTAAATATTTGGGTGAATTTGATTAAGCTACTTGTATGAATATCTTTGCATGATAACTAATGTTCCAGGAAGTAGGAGCCACTTGGGAGTGGTTGAAAACATTCAAAGAGGACATTAAAGACTAGCTGCGAATGGATAACCATCATGGCATTAGAAGACATGACCACCGCAAATGAGGAGCCACTATTTCATAAATGCATGAATGTAGTGCTACTATATTCCCTCCGCACTTCTAGCATGTTGACTTGGTCACCCAAACTTCATTGCATATGTCGTGGGCTGTTGTGTTTGCTATTTTTTCTCTCTAGCATAGTTTCAGTTAGATGGTTCCTTTTCTATTTTAGAATAAAGAAGTCAATCCTCTATTTATAGGGAGGAGACTGTTATTTTGTAAGTTCGGAGATTTTGGAAAACATTGTTCTGATTGTATCTTGCATAGCAAGTTCCTTTTCAATTTTACGTACCATTCTCACGTAAACAGTTCTTGAAATATAATGAAGTAACTTTTGGTTTATCTTCTGTGTTAATAGATTTGCAGAAGCCAACCAAGGGGGCCCACTTGGGAGGTGGATTAGAGTAGAGTAGATTAGATTTAATTTATGCATTTCTATCATTCTAGATAGAATATTACAGTTTCTTTCTCCAGCATTGTACTTTGTGAATGTTCCTACAACACTTGCAATGATAGTTATAGTGGATGATAGGCGTAAGTAGAGTTTTCAATTTGTAGCATTCATTTCAGTAAGGAATAGGCATGTTTCCTTTCCTGTAGCTCTAGTATAGATTCCTTTCATGTATTTTACTTTCCTGCACCATAGGTAGAGTGACTCTTTAAGGAACTTAGTGCACATACTATGCCGTACCATTTCAAGTATACGTCCCTAGGTTGACAAACTAAATGCACCTCATGGTGGGAGAAGTGATCCTTAGATTGAATAATCTATACCTAAGAGAGGCTTTGGGCATGATTACTAAGCACCTATTGTGAGGTGATTCATTTTTGGCTCCGTTGCCGGGGATGGTGTCAAACTAAGAAACTTTCTGAGTCATTTTTCATTTTTAAGCTAGTTTTTAGTGGATTATAGTTTTAAATTTTCTTCACCAGTGTGAAGAATTCATTTGCATGCATTAAAGGGGAAGAAGAAGAGATGAATATGGCAGATTTATTCTAGGAGAGTCTACAAATTTGAATGAACAAGTTGAAGAAGTTGAGTTACCTTTTGTTGATGCAAGTCCTGAGTTTCCTGTAGCATCTTTCGTTGGAGCAGAGCATTTTGATATAAGTGGTCTTCGGCCTTTTGCTAAAATCTTGGCCAGATTTCTTGACAATTCTAACCCAAATGCACCTGTTGTTAAAAATCATATGGCTAATACTCCTTTCCAATAGCAACTCCAACTCCTAATACCTCTAGTAATGGCAAAACCTACTTTCCTGTTTTCTCTACCGAGCCTTATAAACAATGCCAATCTCAAAAATATACCCTCTGATGCACTTCTGAAGTTTTATGGGATGATAACCGAAGATCCTGATACCTTTTTGTTCAAGTTTGACATCCTCTATCATAGCTTTGACTATAACATTGATGCCCACAAACTCAATCTATTTCTGGCAACACTAAAAGAGTCAGCCTTACAATGGTTCATGGGCTGAGGAGCAAATGCAGCAGACACATGGGATGAGATGCAGACTCTGTTTCTCTAGAAATACAAAGAATATTGCAAGGGGAGTGACCCAAGGGGAGATGACATTTTTATAATGTTTCAAAAGGAGGATTAAACCTTAGAGGACTATGTTTTACATTTCTTATACACCATGCAGAAGAATCCCCAACATGTTCTGGCAGAGGATTCACATAAACTAGTCTTCTTAAGAGGAGTGAATGAAAAACTGTTTGGAAGCATTGGACCTCATGGATGGTGGGGACATATCCCAATATTCTTTGGATGACCTCAGGAAAATTTGTCTCAACTACTCCAGATAAACTAGGAAGAAAAGTAGAGGATATCGGTCTACAATCACAAAAGGGAGCAGTTCAGGCATTTCCAAGTTGGAGATATCTAATTTGTAGCAGATTTCAAGAAAGAAATCATTAATGATGTTGCTACACATCTTGACACCATGAATTCCAAGAAGAAACATGCAGACACTAAATTACAGTTAGCTGAGTACTGTCCTCATTGCCATAAACAAAAGAAAAACTACGGATGCAAGCTGGTGGCGAGCCTGGAAAATCAACATTTTCCTATCGAGTACATGAAGATAGAAGGAGACAATGAGAAAGTGTTCTTCATTGCTCAATGTCGACCATGGGATTCAAGACAAGGTATGCCTCAGGACCCATTACAATTTTCAAATTCTTACAATAGTCAAGGGAAAAACCAAAGCTATCAGAATCCTTCTCAATACTCTCAGCCAGATTGGAATAACTAGTGGCCTAACCAGCAAAATAACCAGTGGAAAAATAATCAGTGGCCTAACCAACAAAATCTTTGGCAACCACTACAAGGAAATTGGCAACAAAATAACCAATGGAGGGGGCCTCCATAGTGGCCTAACCAAAATCCTACTTTTCCAAAACTGCCACCTCCTGTCCCTCCTACTACAATAATGCCACCTCCTGCAGCCACTAGCCCTAATCCAAAGAAAACCCAATTACTTGCTCAGCCGTAGCCAAATCCAAATAGAAAGCAACAACAAAAGCCAATTTATACCACTGATACACAACAATATACTACCTACGCACTATAGATATCTGATATCCATGAGGTTCAGTACTACTCTGCCTACACCCAAACATCCTATTATCACAGAAGTTGTAGACACTCTTGTAGCATAAGCACCTCTTCCAGAGGCTACATTGCAAGATACCACCAAATCAACTCAAAAATCTAGCAAAATTGATGATAAAACCTTAGTTGACCCTCCTTTTTCACAAAGGCTCACCATAGAAAATCCTATATCCCAAGAAGAAATGTCATTTGATATTCTTGAGTAGATGAAAAATATGCACATCCAAATCCCTCTGTTTCAAGCTATCAAAGATGTTCCTACCTATGGAAAAGATATTAAGGACACATGCCTTAAAATCCTGGAAGGAAAAAGGACCCTCAAACAATTCATGTAATAGGGAAACTTGCAGATATCATGTTGGGAAAGGTAGTTATACCTAAGTATTTAGACCCTAGAAGTCTAGTAGTTGAATTGATAATTAATGGACAATTTGTTAAAAATGCTTTAGTTGATTTGGGAGCAGGCATAAATATAATAACTAAAGATACAATGCACAGACTAAGTATAGAGGGCTTGAGAACAACTCCAACAGTGTTACAACTTGCTGATAGCTCAAAGGTCACTCCAAATGGTCTTATAGAAGATGTGGTTGTCACCTTAGACTCATGGGAATACCCTGCTGATTTTTGCATCTTATCACCAAAAGTAAACTCTATTGGCTATCCAGTCATCCTAGGGAGACCTTGGTTAGCCACCATTGATGCAAAAATTAGTTGCAGATCAGGAAGTATGACAATTTCAAATGGTCAGGCAATATATAAGATAGCACTCTATCCTCTTGCCCAGCCTCAACCAGACTTGAGAGATCCTATTTGTCCAGAACTAGGGGATGAGGAAGAAGAGATCAACTCTGTTGCCCAGTTTATGATATGCATAGACAATATTTTCTGAAAATGCAAGAGGAAGATGATGTAATAGAAATTATTCTTACCAATGAGTGTATAGTAGCAAAGGATGTTTCTGAAAGTTCTATTTTATAGCTATGTACCTATGAGGACTGTGTCTTTCCAGCAAGCCCTAAGATAATTATCCAATTATGGCCATGTGAAGTAGCTACAAGCCCAGTACCTGAGATGTGAATGGTACAACTAAAAACTACTATGGAAATTTCCCCTGGTCACAATCTCCATGTAAACAACAAGTTTCCACCCCCACAATTGGCATTGTTAACCAAACTCTTGCGTAAGCATGAGAAAGCCTTTGCTTGGGATTATGAAGACATGCTAGGTCTGAACCCCAAACTCTACGCCCATAGGATCTACATTAATGATGGTAGCTTACCACTCCATCAGCCTCAAAGAAGGATAAACCCAACACTGAGAGAAATAGTCAAAACTGAATTGCAAAAATTACTAGATGCTGGTTTCATCTATCTAATCTCTGATAGCAAGTGGGTATCACCTTTGATCATTGTACCTAAGAAAGGAGGGAAATGACAAATATATGTGGATTATAGAGAGTTGAATAACACCACAAAGAAGGATAATTTTCCTTTACCCTTTATTGATCAAGTCCTGGACACTCTGGCTGGTAAGAAATACTTCTCCTTTCTGGATGGATACAATGGTTACAACTAGATCAACATTGCTCTAGAAGATCAAGAGAAGACTACATTCACATGCCCCTAGGGCAAATATGCTTATTCTGTATTACCATTTGGCTTATGCAATGCACCAGCTACTTTCCAAAGAGCTGTAATCAACATCTTTGCTGACATATCACATGATTGTATGGAGATATATATGGACAACTTTACTACATTTGGTGTCACCTTTGTGGAAGCCCTAAAGAATTTGGAAAGAGTACTAATCAACTATTAGGAACACAAATTGTCTCTCAACAGTGAGAAATGCTTCATGATGATGCATGAAGGCGTAGTGCTGGGACATTTTTATCATAGATGCTGTGAAAATAGAGGTAATTCTCACACTACCTATTCCTACAAAGCAAAAGGATGTTAGGTATTTCCTAGGACATGCTGGCTAGTATAGGAGGTTTATCCAAAGTTTTAGTCAAATAGCTAGTCCTCTGTATACTTTGCTTACCAAAGAGGCCAAATTTAATTGGACAAAGGAATGTGATGAATCCTTCTTGTAGCTTAAGTCACTATTGACAACTGCACCCATACTTAGGGGCCCTGACTGGTCTTTTCCATTTCACATTCATACAAATGCTTTAGACTATGCAATAGGTGCTGTCCTAGGACAAAAGTCTAGTAACCTAGAAAATTCAATTTACTACATTAGCAAGAGCCTCCATGGACCAGAGTTAAACTATACAGTGACTGAGAAAGAATTACTAGCAGTAGTTTATTCTCTAAACAAATTCCATCATTACATAACTGGTTATCCTATTTTTGTTCATACTGACCATGCATCAATAAAATATCTCATGAAAAAACCTGCCATCACAGGCATGTTAGCAAGATGGCTTCTTCTTTTGCAAGAATTTGACATTACTATCGTTGACAAGCCTGGCAAGGCAAATGTAGTAGCTGATTATCTATCAAGAATTCACCATGCTGAAGAAGATACTACTCTGATAGATGATGCATTTCTAGATGAGAATTTGTTTCATATTGGTGTCCAAAGTCTGTGGTATGCTGACATAGATAATCACCTTTCAGCTAACAAAATTCCAACACATTTTTTTTACAAGGATAGGAGACTACTTGTCGAGAAGAGCTTTAATTTCTCTTGGATTGATAACATATTATTTTACACTGGACCTAATCAAGTAATGTGAAGATGTGTGCAAGAAGATGAGACATATGACATTCTCCATGCATGTCATAATGAGCCATGTGGAGGAAACTTTGCAAAAAAAAGGAAAACCCAAAAGATTTTAACAACTTGATATTATTGGCCTACACTTCACAAGGATGCAGCCAACTACACAAGGAAATGTGACAAATGTCAGAGAATGGGCCAACCAACTAGATCAGATGAAATGCCCCTAAATCCACAGGTGGTGGTAACTCCATTTCACAAATGGGGCATGGAATTCATTGGCCCAATAGACCCTCCATCCAATGGGAAGTATTACATCCTGGTGTGCACTGATTATTTGACCAAATGGGTTGAAGTGAAATCTATGAAACATGCTCGGGATCACAAGGTTGCAGAATTTTTGTATGATGAAATTTTCACCAGATATGGAGTACCAAGAGAACTTGTAACTGACCAAGGTGCCTAATTCACTTCCAATCTAATAATAAAGCTCATGGAAGAATATAATATCAGACATCAGAAGTCAAGCCCTTATCACCCTCAGGCCAATGGACAGGCTGAAGTTATAAATTGGGAAATAGAAGCCATCTTAACAAAAATAGTTCATTTGCATCACCAGGACTAGAGTAGCAGAATATCAAAAGTTGTCTGGGTGTATAGAAAAATCTAGAAAACCACTTCAAGGTTTAATCCATTTGAGCTATTGTATAGAAAATAAGTCATGCTACCCATTGAATTTGAATAAAAAACTTTGCGGAAAACATTGGAGTTAAATATTGAACTTCCTGCAGCATAGAAACAGCGATTGCTGCATCTCAATTCCTTGGATGAAATGTGCAAATCTACCATGGTGCACATTGAAATAGTCCAGAAGCAAAGGAAAAATGGCATGACTCATATATTAAGAACAAATAGTTTCAAGTTGGCGATTGGGCATTACTATATGATTCAAGATTCAAGAAAGTACCAGGCAAGCTGCAGACAAGATGGCTGGGGCCATATGAAATAAACCATGTCTTCAACAATGGAACCATCCAGTTTACAAAAATTGATCTAGTACACTTCAAGCTATTAGTCAATGGACATCGGCTAACATTGTATCACCAACCTCAAACAAAAGAAGACTTCCTACAGCAATTCCGACAACAAATTTCAAATGAGAAACATGTAACACTTCCTACAACAGAGGGTGAAAACCTTCTTCCTAAAGCTCTTCAATAGAATTCCATCAAGCATGTTCATAATAATTTTTTTTTTTTTTTCCATGAAGTTCATTCCTCCATTCAATTTCTACTTCTTCTTTCAAACTCATCTCATTTCTTTATCTTCCACCCACCCACCTTCCACTTCATCAACCTTTTCCTTTAATTGCTTTCAATAAAATCTGAGTACACTGATGCAATCCGCCACCACTTTCATTCCACTCTCTCCACCTTTTTCTAGCACATGCAAAGATCGAATGTCAGGTGCACGCTTTTTAAAATTTTTCCATTTTTAGCGCATAGATTTCGATGATTATATCTAGTACTGCAATAAATGTATCATTATGGAATTAAGCCGATTCTATTCCTTGTTCCAAGTATGCCAACTATGGACACTTGTCAATATTTCATAGGGGGAGGGAGGTGTATTAATTCCTAAAATTTCATTTCTATTTACTCTTAAAAGATTTAACATCACCTCAAATTTGTACTTCGCCTTTGTCTCATTAAAGTCCCACTGCTATATTGCACAACTGGCGTACCTTTATTCCCAAATTATCTCTGATTGTCAGACCTGATGTGACCTATAATTAAATTATGTGGCAACCCACAATAAGAACTATAATTTATCTTGTTAAAATACATCACCATTGTTCATACTGAGGATAATAGAAGAATTTAGAAGGAAACCCATAGTTTTTAAAAAATGAGTAGTTTGAAATTCAAAAAAAGGAATAAGGCATTTATCTACTACAGAGAAGACAAATTGAAATTGGCAAGCATAGATGGGAGGCAAGTTGCAGAGACATGAGCCGGTAGTAAATGGTGTGTTACTTTCAGATGTTTAAGCAGTAAGAAGGTTTAATGCATGTGGCTGGTTAGGGTATTTCTTAAAGTTAACAAAAATTGATGAATACTCAACAGCTAAATTTGCAAGTACATTTGAAGAGGGGCAAGAAACTATATGGGGATTGACAATGGTTTCCATAGAGGAGTAGATAGTAGAGGTTACTAAATTATAAATGGTTGGAGAGCACTACCCTAATGTTCATGATGCCAGATCAGCTAGGGCCCAGTTTACCCTACCAGGCGACCCTCCTCTGGAGATTACCAAACAAGGGTGCAAAAGAATGTCTATCCCTTCACTGTATAATAAGTTGGCTATGCATATTATCAATTATTTTACATGTGAAGGGAGATTTTAGAATTTTCATGCACATCATTTTAAATTACTGAGTTATGTAAGGCATAATCTTCCAGTAAATGTCCCCAGTTTCTTGTATAATATGCTATGGATCAGTACCGAGGAGACCCAAAAAGGAAATGTCAATTCTATCACCCACCATGCCCTAATTAAATTTTTAATAGAAAGATCTCTTAGGGATGCCTCTCCCATGGCATGGTCGAAATTTGTCCAACATAAAAACCTACAACCACAGGTTAACCCTAATGTGCAATCTGGTCATGATGATGAAATATCAATTGACCCAGCCATTGAGCAAGATACCCAGGGGGCAGAAACTGAAAATCTACAAGAAAGTATGCCTTTACCTGCTCATAAGAGAAATGTACCCACTTCTTCTTGAACCAAAGAAAAATGGAAATTAGAGGGATAAAATTCCATTCCTGCAGCCAAGCCACAAACCCCTACTGCTTCAAAGGGGAAGAAAAGGAAGTCGGTTCTTGCAGTAGCTACTCATGCAGCAGAGAAGCTGAAGAAGGATATTAAGAAAAAGGCTATAGAGATTGAAGAAACCCCCATGTGAAGAATCCCTAGAATGAGAGGAAAAATCCCTAGAGTATCCTCAAAAATCCAACGTGCTTCTCCTTTGCAATTTGATGAACAACCCAATGTACAAATTATTTTGAATGACTCCCCAAATCAGTCTGCAATTCTAGAATTTCCTCCACATTCAACATAAAATAATGAAGCTAAACCTGATGTCTACCAGAATAGTCCCCAGGAAATCCATCAGGATATCCCAGACAGTAACGAGGAGAGTGCCTCAGTAACCCATCAGTCGACCTACACAGAAATTGCCTTAGTGCCCTACAACAGAACTTGGTTAATAAGTTTCTTAGAGCAGTCATGGAAGGAAAAGAGGAGGCAAAGTAAGTAGGCAGAAGATTGTGGCCCAATCACCTTGTAGACACTTCTCTTTGGATTACATAATAAGTATGTTTTAACAACAAATTTATGGGGAGAAGAGAAAAAGAAAATGAAGAATTAAATAATAGAGCAAGGGGAGGGGATTGCAGAATTGAAAGAGAAATTGGAAAAATAGAAACAAAAGATGGATCATGCCCTCAAGTTGGTTGATCAAATAATTGCATGCAGGCCACCCACTAGGGTTTATATGATTTGTTTGAAAGAAAAGTTCCTCTTGTTCCAACTAATGATGACCATTAAAGATATAGACTCTGAGTTCAAGTCAGCGCAAGAATTTTATGGCCTATACCAGACCCTTCCCTCATGGCAGCAAAATTTACTTTGTGAACTGTACATACATAACTTCATCATTCTAGTAGAGACTGAGTGGAACCCTCTACTTTACATAGGAGATGTAAACCTAAGGGAATTAATGTCTTGGATGCACAATGAAGCCAACTATGATAGACAACTAAAAAATTATAGGGAACAGGAGAAAATAGAGCCATTGCCATTAAGGGCATAAAGCAACAAGCCAGATATACTCCTTAGAGATTGGCTCAATTTGACCTTTGGAATTAAGGAGGAAACTAGGGATAAATTTTTTGGGATTCGAACAAAGGTCTATGCAAAGTATGATGGTTTATCTTACTTTGTCTTTCAGAGAGCCCTGGCTAGTGCCAGAAGTAGATGGGGTAGGTTATCCAAGGAATTGAAGAAATCAGAACCACACAGTCCTATCAACCTCCAAGAAGCTATTCAAAGAGCACCAAAATACATGCAACTGGGAAGGCAAATTAGATAGGAACTCTGGTGTCCACTCACCATGCAGCCACCAATGTTCCTTTGGCCTCTGTATGACATCAATACTAATAGACTTGATCGACTGCAGGAGGATCACAAAGTGGTTTTCTGGGAGAAGTCAAGGGGGTTCTATTACACTTTCAAGAGCCAAAGGTGAGGGAGGATAGAGGTTGGAGATTTTAGAGTAACTACCAGAAGATGTAATGCTTGAGGACAAGAATTCAACTTACCACGGGGCAGATGATGAGACCATTTACTCTCTCTATTATATTAATCTTTATACTCTATTTTTAAGTATTACCAGAACATTTGTAGACTTATAATCAGTTGAACTTATGTCAAAGTACAGATAGAACCATTAAACCTATGGGTAGAACATATATGTCATATTGTGCCAATATTATATATATGTTGCAGTATTTCCTATAATAATTAGAATGTGTGTTCTAAATATCTGGATCAATTTGATTAAGCTACTTGTATGAATATCTTTGCATGATAACTAACCTTTCAGGAAGTAGGAGTCGCTTGGGAGTGGTCGACAACATTCAAAGAGGACGTTAAAGACCAGCTGCGAATGTATAACCATCATGTCATCAGAAGACACAACCACCGCAAATGAGGAGCCACTGTTTCAGAAATGTATGAATGTAGTGCTGCTATATTCCCTCCACACTTCCAACATGTTGACTTGGTCACCCAGAATTAATTGCATATGTCATGGGCTATTTCATTTCCTATTTTTTCTCTCTGGCATAGTTTTAGCTTATTTTTAGTTTTACGTACCATTCTCACGTAATCAGTTCCTGAAATATAATGAAGTGACTTTTGGTTTATCTTCTGTGTTAATAGATTAGTAGAAGCCGACCAAGGGGGCCCACTTGGGAGGTGGATTAGCGTAGAGTAGAATATATTTAATTTTTGCATTTACAGCATTCTAGATAGAAGATTACAATTTCTTCCTATAACATTGTACTTTGTGAATGTTCCTACAACACTTGCAAGGATGGTTATAGTGGATGATAGGATTAAGTAGAGTTTTCAATTTTTAGCATTCATTTCAGTAAGGAATAGGTGTGTTTCCTTTCTTGCATCTCTAGTATATATTCCTTTCATGTATTTTACTTTCCTACAGCATAGGTAGAGTGACTCTTTAAGGAAATTAGTGCACATACTGTGCCGTACCATTTCAAGTATACGTCCCTGGGTTGACAAAATAAATGCACCTCATGGTGGGAGAAGTGATCCTTAGATTGAATAAACTATTCCTAAGAGAGGCTTTGGGCATGATTACTAATAACCTATTGTAAGGCGGTTCAAGGATAAAAGGGGAACATATTATTTATCCCTACATTTTAAATACATCTCTCTATTTCTTATCTTACAAGTAGCTTGTACATCAAAGAAGGACCTCAGAACAAGATACCATTAGCAGAGATATTTGTTGATGATATACTATTTACTGGATATGACGATTAATACAAAGTATTCTCCAAAGCTATGAGTAAGGAATTTGAGATGTCTATGTTTGGTGAAATCAAATTCTTTGTTGTTTTACAAGTTTATCAGATGAAGGATGGTATCTACATTACCCAGTCTAAATACATCAAAGAGAAATTGAATAAATTTAGAATGGAAGATTCCAGACCAGTTGGGACACCTATGCCTACTAGACATAAGTTGTCTAAGGATGATGATTCAAAGGAGGTAAATCAGACTACCTACAGATCCATGATTGGTAAACTTCAATATGTTGTTCACACTAAACCAAATATTGCATTAGAAGTTGGTATTGTTGCAAGGTTTTTAGCTAATCCTAGAGAGAATCACTTGATGGCTATCAAAAGGATTCTGAGATATCTTAAGGGTATTGAAGAGTATGGATTATGGTATAAGAAAGGAGGAAACTTTGATTTGAAGAATTTTATTGATGCTGATTGGGCAGGAAGTGTTGATGACAGAAAGAGCACAAGTGGTGGAGCATTATTACTTGGTAAGAGATTAGTCTCTTGGACTAGTAAGAAACAAAATTGCATTTATCAGTCTACAGTAGAGGAAGAGTATGTTGCTACAACAGTAAATTGTTCAAATATCATATGATTTAAACAACTGTTGTTAGGTATGAAGGAGGAAATTAAAGAACCAATTATTATCTACTGTGACAACACTAGTGCTATTAACATTTCAAAGAACCCCGTGATGCATACTAAGACTAAGTATATTGCAATAAAGTATCATTTCTTGAGAGAATTGGTTTAGGAAAAGGAATTAAGGTTGGAATATGTGAATACTAAAGAATAAATTGTAGACATATTCACAAAATATTACCTAAAGATGCATTATTGTATCTTAGAGGAAAGCTAGGGGTGATTCCCCTAACTGAGGCCCACTATTGAACAGATTAGTGATGCATCAACCAAGCTACAAAATAGATTTAACATGTTGATGCAGATTGTTAGAGATTATTACATATGAATCAATACAAATAGGCACATTACAAATTCATTGGTTGTGTATTGGATGGTGTCTTTGGCATTGGTTGTCAAAGAGGTATACATTATTGATGTCATGCCAAAATAAATTATTAAAGGAAAGATTACTTAGGGAGAGATTGATGACAGATGGAGAAATTATATCAAAGACAAATATTAATGTAAGAGGGAGAAATCTATATTTTAATGATTGTGAAGACAGAGGGAGTTTTCTAGATGAGGATCAGAATGAAGCTAAGGACATCAATAAAATTTTATACTTGTTAATGTTGCTCTATAATTTTTTGTATTATGACATGTTTTGTTGCCGTCAATGCCAAAGAGGGAGATTGTTGATGACAATTATTCAATTGTGTATTGTCATTGATATTTACACAAATATAGTGATGTCTACACAAATGTCTAATCCTATCCGAGCACAGTCAGTGTATGCCATGCTCTCTCAAGAATTGAAGAAGACCAAAGTGATTTGCAGTTCTAACCGAGTTCACTCGGGCATTACAGTAATGATTGGGCATTGAAGGATTACAGTGTTAACCAAGTTATGCTTTTAGTGTCAGCCGACTAACAACAATTTACATTTTATGGTTAACTGGTTATATGCAGCTGAAAGACTTAAGTTTTATTATTTATTTGAAAGGTTATTCAAGTCAAATTGACAAGTCTTATATATATATATATATATATATATATATATATATATATATATATAAGGTTAAGTGTGGATTGAATGTGTAAGTAAGTAAGATGTGTGTGATTTTGTGATATGAAGAGCGAAGGTGAAATCAGATGGGATTCTGATTAAGGACAAAACATACAGAGCTGCAATAGAATATTTGATCAGTGAGGATATAGTTTAAAGCCAGAAATAGAAAGTTTAAAGCTAGACACAAAGATATGAATCAGCAAAGATAGTTGCTTTGACAAATAGGTGAATCCATTGTTACTCTCTAATATTTGTAGTAATGATCTAAAATCTCTTTACAGAGTAGACTTAACAGTTTTTTTGTAAATCCTCGCACAAGGTGACATTTCTACATTGAAGTGTTTGAAGACCTCTAACAAGGCCACTCCTTACAAGGTGATTAAATCCTCTAATAGGGTCATGCCTAACAGTGTGTATTGTAACCTTTAATAGGGTTGACTCCTAACAAGGCTCACTTCAAAAGAGTGAAAAATAGTAACTAGTTCTAATTGGTGGTTTTCCCAAATTGGGTTTCCACATTAAATCTAAGTATTATATGTGTACATATTATTTTATTTATGCTTAATGTTTCTATAATTAATCACTAAAGGATAATCACACTTAATATTTTAAGGTTTGCTTTGTTAATCGAGTGACACTAGAATATTTATGTTAACCGAGAAACAGTGATATGTTTGTTTAAGATATCTAAGGGACTTGGATTTGTTTTTGTGGTAACTAACTCACCCCTCCCCTCTCAATTACTTAACTCATTTCCAAAAATGATATATTATGCAAATCATTTGCTGCTCAAATGAGCAAAGAGTTTGAGATGTCAATGTTTGGGGAGATCAAATTCTTTCTTTGTCTATAGATTCTTTAATAGGATGAAGGCATATACATCACAAAATCCAAATACATCAAAGAAGTTCTCAAGATATTCAAGATGGAATATTCCAAGTTAGTTGGAACACCTATGGAAACTGGATGCAAGATGAAAAAGGAAGACAAGTTAACCGAGGTAAATCAGATCCTATATAGATTAACAATTGGCAAACTCATGTATGTTTTTCATACTAGACCAGATATAGCACATGCAGTTGGAATAGTTGCAAGATTCTATGCTAATCCCAAGGATTCACACATGACTGTTGTCAAAAGAATTCTGAGATATCTAAAGAATACCAAAGACTATGGCTTATGGTATAAAAGAGAAGGCAAATTTGAGCTTCAAGTCTATACAGATACTGATTGGGCTAGAAAATTAGATGACAGAAAGAGAACAATAGGAGGAGAATTCTTCATGGGTGACAGGCTTGTCACAAGGATAAGTAATAAGCATGGATGCATCTCACAATCTACTGCAGGAGCAAAATATGTGGCTACTGCTGCAAATTTCTCTAACATTTCATGGATAAAACAATTATTGGAAGGTATGCATATGAAAATTCTTGAACTAGTGATTATCTATTGTGATAATACAAGTGCAATAAACATTTCAAAGAACCCTATCATGCATTCTAAGACAAATCATATTTCTATCAAGTATCATTACTTAAGAGAAAAAGTGCAAGAGAAAGAGGTGATACTAGAATATGTTCAATCCAAGGAACAATTAGCAGACATATTCGCAAAGCCATTTCCTAAACATACATTTGAGTACCTAAGGAAGATACTAGGGGTACAACCCTTGTCTACTGGTCACTAAGCTGACTAGAAGGCTGCATCAGCCTACACATTATCAGAGGATAATTCATGTTGATGCAAGAAAATAAATGGACCGAAAAGATATATCAGTACACAAAAAGGTACTTATCTGCACCAAAAACTAGAGCTATGGTATTACTGATGGAAAGGAAATTCAAGGAATATATTATGAAAAAAAAGAGAGACATTTAGTTTGGCATTTCTATCAAAGGGAGAGATGAATTAAGGGAGATATTATATCCATACGAAATATCTATCATAAGTATTCAAAGGGAAAGATGTACTTAATAAATATGGAGAGAAATATATTGTTGTTAAAGAGAAAAGAACTATCCATCAAGGAGAGGAAAAATCAAAGGGAGAGAAAACATTAGAGAAAGATTCGAAGAAATATTCATCTAAGGGAGAGAATTGGAAAAGTTAACACTGCATATCTATCTAGTGAAGGGAATGAAGAATGAAGAAAGTACTCAACAAAAATCAAATCCAAGCTAGAAGAGCTTACTGAGAGTCAAACATTTGTATTGGTTATAGAAAAATAAGTTTGGTAGAGATTGGTGAACTACAACTGATATATTTCATATTGTATTAGTTTTATGTAGTATGTATCCATCAATGCCAAAGGGAGAGATTTATTACCTATAATTGATTGAATGTTTGAAGATGTTAATTTAATGATCATCGAGCTATAGAAAGTTAAATGCAAGACATTAAATCAGTTAATGTATTGTATTGTCATTGATGTAAACTTGATATACTCTTATTGGTAATATACATATTGTCAAAGACTTCAAAGAACCAAAGAGATAAAGGTTATGTTATCAGTAATGCATAAAATTTTAGTATACACCAAGTGACAACAAACACTGACAGATAGTGCGCACTGACAGATAGAGAACCCAGAGAAGAGTCATAGTGATACTTGAGAAAGATACCTAAGCAAGAAATACTAAGTAGAACCAAAGTGATACATGAGCATAACTGAAAGTCACAGTGTTTCCTGACAGACAGACGAACCCGACAGACAAAGATGCCTGAGGACAACTGAAGTCAAGACCAAGAAAACAAGGAGTTAAACACCAGTCAGAACTGAAGTTCAGAAATGAAAAAAGAATTAGCTAGAAGAAGCTAAATATAGAGTTAACTATTTGATTACATTGGTTTCATCGACCAGTTAAAAGTTAAAGATAAGCTAGAGATTTAAAGCTAGTTTTGTTCCAGTTGGAAATAAGAAATCTACAGGATAAAACTAAAGCAAGCTTTAAAAAAAGAATGGCGAGATTTGTGGATCACATCAAGAACAAGAAAGACAAAGACTTAGAAATGGTGAAATCATGTCTGTAAAAGAGACAAGATAATTCATTATCAAAAAGGGATGTTGAAGAAAATTCTAGTGAAGATAAGAAGTCTTCATACAGATATGATCAAATGAGCTGAAAAATAGAGCTAAGAATTTTGCAGACACCGAGCAATAGAGAAGAAAAAACATTCATCAAGTAGAAAGAATTGGAGCAAAGGAATAGAAGAGAAACATTGATTAGAAGAGGTATTATGAGCTTATAATAGGTCTAGACATTTGCAATATTAATTTTTATTTATGAACATATCATATAATGTTTTAGTTTAACCATTGATTCAAAAAATCTCTTAATAGAGTAGGATTTAACCATCCTTTATATATTGAGATACATCCCAAGGAGTATTAAAAGGTTTCTCATGAAGATAGCATAGTGAATGCCAGATATCAAGTGAAAAACTATTAAATTTAAATCTTCTAACAAGGTTGCACTTAACAATGTGTTTGTAACCTTTAACAGGGTTTGATATTCACTAAGCTCACTTCAGAACAGTGAAAATTTTGGGTTACCTGTCCTAAGTGGTTTTTCCCCTAACAGGGTTTCCATGTTAAAAATGCATGTGTCAAATGTGTATATGGTTCATTTCTTTGATTTTTCACTTTACACATTACTAAAATAGGATTGATTGGTAAACACTAAGTTATTTATTGTATTTTGGTAAAGACTAGACTGTTATTCGGTAAAGCTTCAGAAACAGGATAAACAGTATACTCCAAGCAATAGTTATTTGATAAGATTATTTAAAGGCATACATCTTGTAGGACTGAAGATAACTAGAGTTTTATATTTTTGGTATAAAGTTTTGGGTTGATTTATTTGATTAATTTTTGAGGCTACTGATTCACCCCCCTCTCAGTTATTCTAACATCAAAGTGTTTTTCAGACAAAATTTAGATCTAAGATTGGTGGTCTATAATATCTAACTCAAACTAGAGCATATATTACCAATGTAGTTGGAATTGTGGCAAGATATCAGGAAGATCCTAAAGAGACACACCTTCCTGCTGTGAAAAGAATTTTCAGATACCTCAAAGGAACAACAAAATATGGATTATGGTATGAAAAACCAGATGACTTTATTTTGCAGGATTATACTAATGTTGATTGGAAAAGTAATGTAGATGATAGAAAGAGTACAAGTGGTGGTGCATTTCTTCTTAGGAAAAGGTTGGTTTCTTGGTTAAAGTAGAACTATATTTCTCAATCTACTGTTGAATCAGAGTATGTTGCTACTACAATAAATTGCACACAAGTTGTTTGGATGAAACAAATGTTGAAGGAAATTGGAATAATTTTTGAAGAGCCATTGGTTATCCATTGTGATAACACCAGAATAGTGAATAAGAAAAATAATATTGTAATGCATTCAAAGACAAAATATATTTTTGTTAAGTATCATTTCTTGAGGGAGAAGGTAACAAAGAAAGAGATTAAACTAGAGTATATTAGCACAAAGGAACAGATAGAAGATATATTTAGAAACCCTTTCCAAAAGATGCCTTTGAGTATCTCAGAAGCATGCTTGGGGTTAGAGCCCCTCCTTGTGATAATTAATTAATGCAGATATGCATCAGTCCAGTGTATTTTAGAGCTATATCATTTTCTGGATTTGATGTATGGATCTACTCCTCAGGGGGAGTGATCGCAGGAACACTAGTGAACATTTGGGTGATCTTGCACCTGGCTATTAGACACAAATATTTGAAAAAGATACACCTTATAGAAGATTACAGTTGATTTATGACACCCTTTTCCAATGCTAGGAAACGGAGAAGGATTCTGTGTGAAAATCCCTACTATTTTTGGGAGATTTGTGTTCAGGATACTGAGAAGATTATATGGAGAGAAAACAATTTTGGGTTGATGGATTTTTCCATATGTTTCCATCAATGCCAAAGGGGGATATTGTTGGATGATATCATATTTGGATACTATTCATTCTATTGATATTCATTTTTTGTCACTGATGTCAACATATGTTTCTGTGAAGAGGACAGACTGGTTAATTGACTGATATAAGTGTATGGACACTGTACGGATGTTTCAAAATGATTGAAGAAAAGGATATAAAGAAATATGTGTGATTACCTTATTCCTAAGGTCTCTTGACTTGAGGTTACATATTGATGATGTTACATATGATTTGGTGAAGACTAGTTTCTGGAGTGTGACAGTAATGCTTGACAGAGCAGGTCTCTGTATTTTGTGTATATCTTATAGATAAAGATATTTCAGTGCATGCGAGCTTATGGGATGATTGAGGAAACATTGAAGAATGTTCGTTACTGATTGATTTTTTTGAAAGTAATGGTGACGTCAGCTGTGGCATGTATTCTGGAGGAGACCTATTTTGGTGGCCGACTTAAGACATGCATCATGTATTATGAATTGTGAGCATGGATTGTGGATCTTGGAGTATAACTGATGGATTTTAATTGATTTTTACTTGTTATAGGTACCATGTGTATCTTAGGAAGGGGTTAAATAATTATTTGTATATTGGAAAAGCCTAATTGGATGACCTAATAAATTATTTGTGTATTTGGAAAGATTAATTCGCCGACCTAATGAATTATTGTAATAGGGTTTATATGGTGATCTTTTGTTTTGGAAAGATGTGGAAGAGATTGAAAAGGAAGAGAAGTGTAAGATGTGAGGCTTGTTTTGCTGCTATATGTAGAGAAGAGTTTGTAATAGAATACTTCATTAGAACTGACCAAGCAAAGACAGTTTCTATTAGACAATTCACTAGATTGTTCATTTGCTATATACACTTCATATTTTTAATCCTTGAGGTTGACTTTAACCTTCTTTGGGCAGTGTGCTTGGGAAGTGAGCCTACTACTTTTCTTGACTCCTAACAAGGTCTGTCTCCTAATAGGGATTATGTAATATAATGTTGTAATAAGCTCCTAACAAGGCTAAATATTTTAATAGGGATACTAGACTCTCAATACATTAGTTATGGGTAGTAATTACCACTGGGGTTTTACCTTTAACAGGGTTTCCTCAAAAAAAGTATTATGTTATTGGGTTTTCATTTACTGTGTTATTGTTTCCCCAAGAAGAGCAATTGATAGGATTGATAAAGCTGTATCAAGGATTGAAGTTTGATAGGTGCTACCCCCTCGTGATCAAAATCAAAATGAGATAGAGGAGAAACATCAAATTGATAAATTTGATCAAATCAAATTAAATATAAGGTTCTTGATGTAAGATGAAATATATAAGGATCACAAAACCAAGGTAGATCATCAAGCACAAAATATTATGCCCCAAGGTTGAATTAGAAGAAAAGAAGTGGGGTGAAAGTGAATGGAAGATAGAAGTTTGGAAGAGGTGGAAATAAATGGAGAGAAGAAAGAGAATTTTCCTTAAGAGAGAGAATGCCTGAAAATCAATCAATTGTTTAAGACAGAAAATTTTGATTGAGATCACGAAAGAAGATAAGGAAATGAAGATGAAACATGACCACAATTGATTAAAAGTCCACAAGAAAGATGAAGCAAACCCTCTCAAACTCATAACACATCCTAAAAATGCAAATTAACATGAATTCTAACAATTAAAGCTACATGAAAATACAAAGGTGTACGTGCAATAGAGAAACCATAACATAGGAATTAGTGTTCATCGTTCATTAGAGAATGTTAAGGAACTTATTTTCATCATTGGGCCATTATTAACGAACATCAGAAAATCACACAATAATCACTAGTCACAAGCGCAACTATGAAGATATAAATGTGATTGGTATCGGATTGGAATGTGGAAAGATTCTAACATAAGCGTCAAAGACATAAAGGTCAAGATGACTTCAATTTTAGCTTACCCAATTTAATGTAGCAAAACCACACTCGCATCAAGGCATAGATGTAATACCCCTCTAACACTATTACAAGTTTTTGAATGAAGTAAGATCTTTAGATGTTTTCTTATAGCCTAATACTTGTTGCCATGTACAGTTGTTTATAATGATTTTGTCAGCTTGTACTTGAGAATTCCAATATCAGACATATTGTCAGAAGGTATCATTTATGTATGTGTTTGTCCCCATGTATGTATAAAAGACCTTCAATACCTTTCTAAACACACCTAGGATGTTATGTGATATGTGTTGGATGGATATAGATATATTCTTCTATTAAAGTTACTTTCGATGAATCTTGTATGTCACTTAATGATTTAGGACATTTATTATGATTATGATGATTTATTATTAGTATCGATTATTGACTAACCCAATTCTCAAGATTCTAACCCTCATGTTATATTCCTTGTGTGTGTGTTCCTATATACATGATGTGTTTTCATGATTTAGGACGAAGTCATAGTTACTCACATAGATAAGGTCCACATGATGTATTGATCCCGATAATTTATCTGCAATGTCTTCTTTAATATCTACATCAATGCACATGTATTTCTTCTCGCTGATGTAGGCTTGCAAGTACTGGGCATCGAATTCACCTGGCTTCATAGATATGAGTGTGCCCCAAAATCCTTGATCATTGTTCTTGTTATGGAGACAGTACCTGGTCCTGCAAGACTAAGCCTATCCCTGATCCTTGTTCCCAGGTTGGGTCTTTTTGGATTTGTCTTTTGATTATGGATTCATGTCCAATTATGGTTGCTTGGTATTTGATCATTGTGGATATTTGTTATAGTCCCTAGGACTAGTTGAATATTTTTTTGTGGTTGGACTATCAGTTAGTAATAATTTGATAGTATTATGGAATTAAATGCATGGTAATAAGTTTGTCAAGTGTATTCATTAATGTATGTTTTATAATAATATTTGCATTGATATATATACACATAGGCATATGGGTGCACACATATGCATATGTCTATATATATGTTTATATTAATATATTTATATAAATGTTTTTATGTGAGTGTTTATGTATTTATTTATTTATGTGTCCTTGTTATTATAATGAAGGGATCAACTATTGTGTGTAATTAAATCCACTTCATCCTTTGATAAAATAAAGATAAACTACTTATTATTCTTTAAAGAGAGAAAGTAACTAATCTTTATCTAAAGTGAAAGTGAGAATAAGATAAAAGAATTTATTTACAACATAATAATAAAACAATAGTAACTAAAGTACTTAATAAACTAAAAGCATTCTCAGGAAACTATCTACACATTAATTTATCTATGTACTATTAAAGTCTAAACTAATAACCAATATATGGTTGTGGAAAGTTGCATCAGTTGAAATTTCCCATGCAACCACTCCTACACCATATTTATGAAAGGAGGATCATAGATTAATGGGGAGGAAAATAGGAAATTGACATACAACCAAAATAATATTGAGGAAATTGGTGGTGACATTCAAAGGAAAACTCTGTGATTTAAAAGCTTGAAGGAGTTGGACTTGGATGGAGTGGCCTGGGAACTTCTTCGAAGGTTTCTCTGAAGGATTTCAGGTAGGCTCTATCCAAAAAGAGAATCCTTTTCATATGAATGTTGTGTCTGATGTGTGTGTTTTATTGTCTGCTATTGTTATATTAGATCAGAGGAAATCTTTAATGGTTGTAATGCTATGTTTCTTTCTTGTATTATTGAAAAGTTGATGACTCTCTTCATGATAGGTAATGATAGTGTGTGTTCATGTCACTTGTCCTTCTTTATGAAGTTGTCTCCATTAGATGTGATATCTATTACCTTGAACCTTCATCCTTTGACGCTTGTGAGTTGTGGTACTCTCTCTCTCTCTCTCCCTTGTTAGATAGTATGTTTTGAGATTATCCTTCTTTACCTTTCATGTATTGGCAGGAATGGAATAGACATACCTCAAAGGTAGGATGAGTTTGAGAGATGTTTTGGAAGGAGAACAGAGGGATCTCAACTGGGTATCTCTCTAATTCTGCTTTCTAGACCTCCATCTTACCCAGTTTTACTCGAGAGGCCAATCTGCAAGTTGCTGCCTCTGAGATGCATAGACTTTTCGCACATGCGTAGAACTGGGCACCACCTGCGTAGGATGCATGACCACCTACATAGAAATCACCACCTACACAGGTTGAACCACCAGTGTAGATTAGGTCACCACCTGTGCAGCTTAGGGTTCCACCTGCACAAGACTCTTCTAGTTTGATTTTTAGGGTTTCCAGAAGGGTTTAGGGTTTGGTTTTGACCTGGGGTTGGTCCTAGAAGTTTTTCAAACTTCATAATACTTGATTTTCATATGATATTTTTTTTATGATCATTTAGAAACTTATCATAAGTTTTGGAAAGTTTCAGAACGCGGATTAGGGTTGGGTGGTCTCAGTCCGATTTCAGCCCTAGGGCGGAACATAAAATGTAACATTTAAGTATAAGCTACATAATTTTAATTCCTTATACTTTAAGTTGCATTTTAAATAATACCTTCTAGGATTTTTGAGAATGGTTTCAGCCTCCTAGGAGTTCAAATAAAGATTTTAGATTTTGTAGGTTTTAGGAAATTTCAGACTTAGCCTATTTTAGGAATCAAAATGTTTTCTGCAATATGATCTTGTTATGATATTTTTTTGGTTTGAGTTGGTACCAAAAGGAACTAGTTATATGGTTTTTTAATAATACTTTATGATTGGTGCATTTAGATCTGTTGTTATCTGTTATCTACAATCTTGAATGTTAGATTAGGGTTTAGGACTGTCTGGTGGATTAGGGTCAATAAATGATCCCCTAAACCCGATCCTCGATTGCTATGATGTTATAATTTATGTTTTTATGAGTTTCATGATGTTATTGTGTTGTTGAGAATCCCTTTTGTTGAAATGTGGATGTGTTTTATCTATCTATGTACTTGATTGCAGTTTAGGGTTGTCTAAAGGATTTAGGATAACTAGTGATTTCCTAAACTCAACTGTTGATGTTGTGAAAATGTTATGTCTTCCTATGGATTATTATGTGGGTTTGTTACCTTTTGATGTTTTCTAAAGGTAGGGAACCTAAGAACACTAGGTGAGTGGCTCACAGTGGGGGTCGAGGCCCTAAGTGGCTAGTACCAGGACAACCCACTATGGAGTTGTTAATCCAGTGATAATAATAATAATTTAAGGGTAGGGAATTACACATTAATTAAGATAAGCCTTTCCCATGCTAATAGTGATAGTAAAGGCTATGGATAGGAGTGGGAGAAGTTACTATTGTGATAGTACAATTGGACAGTCTCATCCCTATGAGAGATGTTCGGTTCTGCATGTGCCTACTTGGGGGCCGGGGCCCAGAGTGGTTGACCAGGGAAACCCAAGGGGTGAGGGCTATGTGATGAAACTCACCTAGCGTGTGTTAGAGTTCCTACCAATGTGCTTTATGTCTTTGTGATATTCTTGTGTTTTCTATTGTGTTATGTTTTGGGAAGGGCTACCATCATCTTAGGGGTATCATAGTTGTTACCTTCATGCGTGGAACTTGGTCTCTGTCTCCTAGCACGGGGGAGTGGATTCTTTTTGGATCCACGTGGTTGGTTGGTTAATATTTATTATATCGAGGTACTGTTTGTTGTCAGATGGATGTTCTTGGCCCTTATTCCTTCTGGATTTCCACTTTTGAAGACTTCTTATTGTATCTTTAAATATGTGCTTATGCATGTGCATTCTTGCAAAATAAATCTCTTGTAAGTTATTGGATCTAATGATATGATGTATATCAATGTAATTCAAAGCAATGTATAAGGGAATGGGTAGATCTAGGAAAAATGGAAGGGAAAATATTATATGTTATCAATATGAAAAGATAATTGTTTAGGGTATTTATTCACCTATCTTTTATTACTTTTGGTATCCAAGAAATGATCTTAGACTTAGTATGAAATAATGTAATTATGAATGAATGTGCTATCTCTTGATGTATGGTTGTGGAAAAATATTATGAGTTAATGAATCTATGAATAAATAGCTATAAAATTTAATATTGGATTATAGTTACTATGTCTCACAAATGCATATGAAATAATAAAGTATATAGGGCATTGCATATCCATCGAATGTTTATCTTTCACCTGAATGCTTGATGAATAGTGTAAATAATGACATAAGTTTAGTAATGGATAACCCACATGGATGCATGTTAGAATATTAGGATTTATGGTAAGATTATACATGTAACTTAATGTTAAGAGTAAAGGAATGAATTGCAAATTTATATTAATCAATCAATGCCTTAATCGTCAAATGATTAGATTGCATTATGTTACTTGAATAAGAGTGTTAGGGAATCTGTGAGGACTTAGATTAGTTATAATATTTCATTAAGAAATATATATATATATATATATATATATATATATTCACATCTCTTAGTAGTTAGTTGGCTTGTCCTCCTGGGTTCCCTGGTGGGGCATGACATCTTGGTATCAGAGCCCTAGGTTTCCACACTGGGAACTCTGGGACTCATATCTCACTTATGCATAACATCAAATATTTTATCTTTGTCTCCTTTTTTTTCATCTATATGCCAGAAAAATTTGAATCTGAGGGAATGAAGGCCTTGTTTCTTGTATTTATGATACATTGTCTTATAAAGGTACACCGATTCCTCTATGATTGAGTTATATTATAACTTATGATTTTCATTCTAAGATTAATGATGTGTTAAAAGGATGCTTTCTATAAATAGAATGTTAAGGAATTCCTTAGACTTGTGTGCGTCATCGTCTTGTTGATAAATGACATTGTTATCTCTAGGAAAACCAAAACTAAAAAGGATACTCGATGTTTTAATTGCTGTTGTAGGTAATATTATCTCCTGACCCTACCTATAATATATTTTATTAGAAATTTTGTGCACTCTATCTTCTTATAAATGACCAGCTGACTTCCTGAACTTAGAAATGAATTGCTTTTGCACCCTTAATTTGAAGAAAGAAATGATTGCGGTAGTACTTGCTTTTATTCTTATAATTAAATTTAATGGATAATAAATCGTACCTAGACAAGAAGTGATAAGTTTGGTATCGTATCTTGGTTTAAAATTTGAAAATGAATTTTCCTCCTATTCTAGACAAAAGATGAAAGAGGGTGGTAAAATAGATAATTATATGAAAGGATAAACTAGGACACAGGAGTGAATAAAGTTGTAATAGATAGTTTGCTATATAATAACAGTTTGAATGATCTCTCTCTTTCCCCTCTCTTGTGACTTCTTGAAGTAGGAAATTGAGATGTAAGTAACCAATAATTTATTTCCATATGCATTTCGCTTTGTCTTTCTCTTCTCTATTAAGAAATAAGTTTTGAAGGACTAACATTGTTTAGACAAGGAAAGAATATATCAGGAAAATTTATAAATGCTTAATTAGGAAACCCTTGGGTGAAGGAATTAAGTCCCCAAGATCTTATCATAGGCTATAATTCACATATGCTTGTTGGAGGAAGAATTTTTATTCCTATGTTTTGTAGGGATTTATATCCTTTCTGCATGCCATGTTAATTTGCTTAGAAAATGAGTTAAGCTAACACAATCAAGCAAGTCTAGAAAAGAGTATGTACGAAAATGAATTATCTATACTAATGATGGAAGTTGTTTTTATTAAGATCCCTAGTGATTGGTTAGGATCCTAGAGGAGTATCATGGAAACAAATTCAAGTTTTATAATCATTGAGATCAACACCTTAGTAAGTAATTAAAAACACTAAGTGATTGATTGACTATGAATAAGAAGTTACTGGGGAAAATAAATGCTATAAGAATATTGTTATGTGTGTTACTCAATACGGGATTATCTCAAAAATATTAAAGGGTATAAGGGCAATGTTACAGATAGGTAAAGGGTAGAAATTAAATTTATGTACATTAAGTTAATGTTACTTATTTAATTGTTGTGGTTATGAAGATAGTAGTAGGAATCATGTGCTTTTTCGTCTCTTGATGGATCTATAATCATTATGAAATAGGGAGCTTGAAAGAACTCTTGTACATTGTTGTTTGACATTAATTAAATGCTATATGGAACTGCCTGACATGAAAATTTGGAAAAATTGATTAGATCTCCTCTAGGGGTGTGAGTGCGTTTTGGAAATCAAACCCTAAAATTATTATGAAAGATGACTTAGAAAAATGTATTGTAAATGTGTATGTGTCCTAAGTATTGAATGTATATTTACATCTTGATGAAAAAGAATACTGTTTACTTGCTAAAAGAAGTTGTTTAATCTCTTCTAAAATATTTCATATAAATTTGTGCTTGATCACAAAAGGTAAGTGTATGGATTGTTTTAGTTTCATGATTACAAAGCTAAGTAACAATTGTTGATATATTACCTTCATCAACATAATAAATATAAATATTATAAACCTCTCTTTGTTTGTCATATATAATTGGTAAGGAATGAAAATTTTAGAACCCTATTGGAAATAAAGTCTCATATTTTGTATTTTGTAGGATTAGATTAGATCTCAAAAAGGGAAAACGTATCATAAATTCCATCTTTTATATTAGTTTCCATTGATAGGAAAATTTTATATGGTGTAAGAAAGCAACAATTTTGATTGGTAGAACACACATTGTTCTAATACACTGATGTTAATAAAACAAGAATACTTTGGATTTTCAAGTTGATAAAAGTAAATTTGAAGTAATACTCTAATCTTAGTATCTGTTAACAAACTTACTACATTAAGTGAAAGAATCAGATAGGTAATTATTTTGAAAGTCTCTTACCATTGGAACCGAGTTAATCTACACCATAATTGTAATAATATTTATCAACACTCTTAATTGGAGAAGTATGCATATAGTCATTAAAGTAGGCACTAGAGTAGTAATATTGCAATTCTATTTGATAACAGTTACGACTTACGTGTATAGTTCATTTCATTTCTTCCGACTTCCAGGAGTAAGTCAAATCTAAGGGGGGGATGTAATACCCCTCTAACCCTATTACAATTTTTTGAATGAAGTAAGCTCTTTAGATGTTTTCTTATAGCCTAATACTTGTTTTCCTGTACAGTTGTTTATAATGATTTTGTCAGCTTGTACTAGAGAATTCCAATATCAGACATATTGTCTGAAGGTATCATTTATGTATGTGTTTGTCCCCATGTATGTATAAAAGACCTTCAATACCTTTCTTAACACACCTAGGATTTTATGTGATATGTGTTGGATGGATATAGATGTATTCTTCTATTAAAGTTAATTTTGATGAATCTTGTATGTCACTTAATGATTTAGGACATTTATTATGATTATGATGAGTTATTATTAGTATCAATTATTGACTAACCCAATTCTCAAGATTCTAACCCTCATGTTACATTCCTTGTGTGTGTGTGTGCATGCCTATATACATGATGTGTTTTCATGATTCAGGATGAAGTCGTAGTTACTCACATAGATGAGGTCCACACGATGTATCAATCCCGATCATCTGTCTGTAATGTCTTCTTTAATATCTACATCAATGCATGTGCATTTCTTCTCAGTGATGCAGGCTTGCAGGTACTGGGCATTGACTTCACCTAGCTTCACAGGTCTGAGCGTGCCCCAAAATCCTTGATCATTATTGTTGTTATGGAGACAGTACCCGGTCTCGCAAGAATTAGCCTATCTCTGATCCTTGTTCCCAGGTTGGGTCTTTTTGGATTTTTCCATTGATTATGGATTGATGTCCGATTATGGTTGCTTGATATTTGATCATTGTGGATATTCGTTATAGTCCCTAGGACTAGTTGAATATTGTTTTGTGGTTGGACTATCGATTAGTAATAGTTTAATAATATTATGGAATTAAATGAATGGTAATAAGCTTGTCAAGTGTATTCATTAATGTATGTTTTATAATAATATTTGCATGGATATATATACACATAATTAAATAAATACATAAACACTCACATAATAATATTTATATAAATATATTAATATAAACATATATATACACATAGGCATATGGGTGCACACATATGCATATGTCTATATATATGTTTATATCAATATATTTATATAAATATTATTATGTGAGTGTTTATGTATTTATTTATTTATGTGTTCTTGTTATTATAATGAAGGGGTCAACTATTATGTGTAATTAAATCCACTTCATCCTTGGATAAAATAAAGGTAAACTACTTATTATTCTTTAAAGAGAGAAAGTAACTAATCTTTATCTAAAGTGAAAGTGAGAATAAAATAAAAGAATTTACTTACAACATAATAATAAAACAATAGTAACTAAAGTACTTAATAAACTAAAATAATTCTTGGGAAATTATCTACACATTAATTTATCTATGAACTATTTGATGAAGGGGACTCCCCTTAATACCACTCAGCACACGACAGAAACAAAGAGAAACAACAGAAATTTGCAAGAACAGAAAATTGGCTTCTTATTGGCTCCACAAATGTGGAATTACAAACTTCAGA
>MU227366.1:3428248-3438297 GCA_018584345.1 Thuja plicata
ATCAAAATCTCCTTCTATGTCGGCTTCATCCTCACTTTCCTCTCTTACGGAAAGATTCATGCCTCTGTGAATCTCTTCCTGCAATGATTGCACTTGTCTTTGGAGGGCTCTAACCTCAGGCGGTACACCTCTGGCTCTTCCACCATGCTCCCTTCGTGGAGGCATTTTTGCACTTATCAATGAAACCCTAACCATGATCCTGGTGCAAACTGCCTCACAGTCAGCGATGTATCTACACACTCAAGAACTTCTCACTCTGATACCACTTGATGAAGGGGACTCCCCTTAATACCACTCAGCACACGACAGAAACAACGAGAAACAACAAAAATTTGTAAGAACATAAAATTGGCTTCTTATTGGCTCCACAAATGTGGAATTACTAACTTCAGAATTACAATATCAATAGCCACATGGGCATCCCTTACAATAATCTATAGGACAAAGCCTCAAATAACCACCCAGAACTGCCCTAGAAAACACCACGGGCCTTCCTTAAATAGGGAGTTTTCCACCACTCGAGAAGGTTGCAGAAATCTAGCCATTAAGGTTGACTACCCTTAGCATTTAATTATTTTTCACTTTTATTACAAAAGGGGCGGCTTTAAATATTTACAAAACATGAGATTAGGTAGCCCAACTTCCGGAAGCCATAACTTTTGAACCGTAGCTCTGATTGGCTATTATAACCACTTTTTGGAAAGGGGAGATTGCGATCTACAGTGCCTCATTGGAAAAGCTCTAGTTAGTTGGGGGTTCAACCTCGATTCGGGGCCTCTAAGGTCCTAAAAATTGAGCTCAAAGGTTTTGCACCCTAAAATCTCAACAGTAAATCCTTAATAACTTCGCCAATACAGATGATCTGGCAATGAAATTCAACTGGCATTCTTATATGACTAAGATGAACCTTCACCTGGAAAATTAGAACATTCTGAGTTTAAACGACCAACTTACTAAAAATAGTAAGTTTCCAAAAATAGAAACTTTGTACAAAATAGCCCTTATTGAATAGAAAAACACATATTTTTGGGTGATGCAAGATTGCCCTTACACCCAAGATGCTCCTGCATCACTATTAAAGTCTAAACTAATAACCAATATATGGTTGTGGAAAGTTGCATCAGTTGAAATTTCCTGTGCAACCACTCCTACACCATATTTATGAAAGGAGGATTGTAGAGTAGGGGGGAGGAAAATAGGAAATTGACATACAACCAAAATAATATTGAGGAAATTGGTGGTGACATTCAGAGGAAAACTCTATGATTTAAAAGCTTCAAGGAGTTGGAATTGGCTTGAGTGGGCTGGGAACTTCTTTGAAGGTTTCTCTGTAGGATTCCAGGTAGGCTGTACCCGGAAAGAGAATCCTTTTCATATGAATGTTGTGCATGATGTGTATGTTTTATTGTCTGCTATTGTTATATTAAATCAGAGGAAATATTTAATGGTTGTAATGCTATGTTGCTTTCTTGTATTATTGAAAAGTTGATGACTATCTTCAGGATAGGTAATGATAGTGTGTGTTCATGTCATTTGTCCTTCTTTATGAAGTTTTCTCCATTAGATGTGATATCTATTACCTTGAACCTTCATTCTTTGATGCTTGTGAGTTGCAGTACTCTCTGTCTCCCTTGTTAGATAGTATGTTTTGAGATTATCCTTCTTTACCTTTCATCTATTGGTAGGAATGGAATAGATGTACCTCAAAGGTAGGATGGGTTTGAGAGATATTTTGGAAGGAGAACAGAGGGATCTCAACTGGGTATCTCTCTTATTCTACTTTCCATACCTCCATCTTACCTAGTTTTACCTGAGAGGCCAATCTAGAAGTTGTTTCCTCTGAGATGCACAAACTTTTCCCACCTGCGCAGAACTAGGCACCACCTGCGTAGGATGCATGACCACCTGCATAGAAAGCACCACCTGTGGAGGTTGAACCACCTGCGCAGGACTCTTCTAGTTCAATTTTTAGTGTTTCTGGAATGGTTTAGGGTTTGGTTTTGACCCGGGGTTGGTCCTAGAAGTTGTTCAAACTTAAGAATACTTGATTTTCATATGATATTATGTTTATGATCATTTAGAAACTTGTCATAAGTTTTGGATAGTTTGAGAACTTGGATTAGGGTTGGGTGTTCTCAGTTCGATTTCAGCCTTAGGGCAGAACATAAAATATAATATTTAAGTATAAGCTACATACTTTTAATTACTTATACTTTAAGTTATATTTTATGTAATACCTTCTAGGATGTTTGAGAGTGGTTTCAGCCTCCTAGGAGTTCAAATAAAGATTTTAGATTTTGTAGGTTTTAGAAAATTTTAGAGTTAGCCTATTTTAGGAATCAACATGTTTTCTACAATATGATCTTGTTATGATGTTTTTTTGGTTTGAGTTGGTACCAAAAGGAACTAGTTATATGGTGTTTGCAAAATACTTGATGATTGGTGCATTTCGATGTCTTCTTATGTATTATCTATCATCTTGAGTATCAGATTAGGGTTTTGGACTGTCTGGTGGATTAGGGTCAATCAGTGATCCCCTAAACCCAATCCTAGATTTCTATGATGTTATAATTTATGTTTTTATGAGTTTCATGATGTTATTGTGTTGTTGAGAATCCCTTTTGATGCATTTGATGCAATGTGGATGTGTTTTATCTATCTATGTACTTGATTGTGGTTTAGGGTTGTCTAAAGGATTTAGGACAACTAGCGCTTTCCTAAACTCAATTGTTGATGTTGTGAAAATGTTATGTCTTCCTATGGATTATTATGTGGGATTTTTATTCCCTTTTGATGTTTGCTAAAGGTAGGGAACCTAAGAACACTAGGTGAGTGGCTCACAGTGGGGGTCGGGGCCCTAAGTGGCTAGTACTAGGACAACCCACTATGGAGTTGTTAATCCAGTGATAAAAATAATAATTTATGGGAAGGGAATTACACATTAATTAAGATAAGCCTCGCTCATGTAGGTAGTGCTAGTAAAGGCTACGGATGGGAGTGGGAGAAGGTACTATTGTGATAGTACAATTAGACAGTCTCATCCCTATGAGAGATGTTCGGTTCCGCATGTACCTACTTGGGGGCTGAGGCCCAGAGTGGTTGACCAGGGTAACCCAAGGGGTGAGGGCTATGCGATGACACTCACCTAGCGCGTCTTTGAGTTCCTACCAATGTGCTTTATGTCTTTGTGATCTTCTTGTGTTTTCTATTGTGTTATGTTTTGGGAAGGGCTACCATCACCTTAGGGGTATCCTAGTTGTTACCTTCTTGCGTGGACCTTGGTCTCTGTCTCCTTGAACGGGGGAGTGGACACTTTTTGGATCCATGTGGTTGGGTGGTTAATCTTTATTATATCGAGGTACTGTTCATGGTCAGATGGATGTTCTTGGCCCTTGTTCCTTCTGGATTTCCAGTTTTGAAGACTTCTTATTGTATCTTTAAAGATGTGCTTATGTATGTGCATTCTTGCAAAAGAAATCTCTTGTAAATCATTGGATCTGATGATATGATGTATATCTATGTAATTCAAAGCAATGTATAAGGGAATGGGTAGATCTAGGAAAAAGGGAAGGGAAAATATTATATGTTATCAATATGAAAAGATAATTGTTTAGGGTATTTATTCACCTATCTATTATTACTTTTGGTATCCAAGAAATGATCTTAGACTTAGTATGAAATAATGTAATTATGAATGAATATGCTATCTCTTGATGTATGGTTGTGGAAAAATATTATGAGTTAATGAATCTATGAATAAATAGCTATAGAATTTAATATTGGTTTACGGTTACTATGTCTCACAAATGCTAATGAAATAATAGAGTATATAGGGCATTGCATATCCATCGAATGTTTATATTTCACCTGAATGCTTAATGAATAGTGTAAATAATGACATAAGTTTAGTAATGGATAAATCACATGGATGCATGTTAGAATATTAGGATTGATGGTAAGATTATACATGTAACTTAATGTTAAGAGTAAAGGAATGAATTACAAACTTATATTAATCAATCAATGCCTTAATGGTCAAATGATTAAATTAGATTATGTTACTTGAATAAAAATGTTAGGGAACCTGTGAGGACTTAGATTAGTTATAATATTTCATTAAAAAAATATATATTCACATCTCTTAGTAGTTAGTTGGCTTGTCCCCCTGGGTTCCCTGGCAAGGCGTGATAATAGATGTCAAGATGACTAGAAGAACGGTTGTGCAAAAATAGTCAAAGATGAAGCCTTGAATCTCCTAAGTGTTTCAAGGGAACAATAAGAGACACTCAAGAGTTTCAAGACCACACCCACAAGCAGAAGAAAATAAAAACATGCCCCATGCCCCAAGTCCTCTAGCTATGCATCCCAGAGAAACTTATTAGACAAGGACACTCAACGAAAATCAATAACAGTCAGCACACAAAGAAAATATCATGACATAGCTCAAGCATTAAGTGTTGTGTTTAAAAATTGAAGTGTGTTAACTGATATTGAGTTCCGAGAATAAGGATCGAATGCTTGCAAGCAGGTAAGATCACATGACAAAAATGGGTAAGACCAAATTGATAAGTGTTGAAAAACACTCGATGTCATGGGTTGTATTGAAAAATACAGTTGGGGTGGTGTTGAAAAACATCATTTGTGAGGTGTCCTAAAGACTAACGCATCCAAGAACCAAAGCTAACATAGTTATTCCGCCTAGACAAAGACCAAGACCAATTCCAGATCGAGGAAACAAGGATAAGGCATGATGGAGAAAGGCTAAGTGTCAAGGACTCACGCTAAGAAAAAAGGGTGAAAAGGCCTCAAGTAGCGCTCGTTTCTAGGTTTTCACCACTTGGATTTGATTGCAATTTTTTTCTACTAAGGCACATGTTTCCAAGTTTTCACCAAGGCACTTTTTCTTTTTTTTTTGAATTTTTGAATTTTTTGATTTTTTTTTGGTATTTTTGGAATATATAAATTTTTATGGAGATACATCAAAGTGCCTATTGCTAGGTTTTCACTATGATCATTTTTTCAGGACATTTTCTGATTTTTAGAATTTTTGACAATATATCATTTTTTTGGATTTTTTCAGGATCAATAATTATGTACAAAGAATGCCTCTAGATAGAATGTGCATCATGGATAGAACTTCTTTAGGTGCAAAAAATTGATAGGATCAGGGAGATTCTCTCCCTCTGCTGTAGATAGTAAATAAGCACCTGACCCAAAAGCTAATGTAATGATGTAAGGTCCAAGGCAATTAGGTTCAAATTTCCCCTTTTGATCTCTATGCTGTTGATTCTTAGGATTTTCACGCAGGACAAGATATCCCACTTGGAATTCTCTCGGGTGAACCTTTTTGTTGAAGGATTTGGACATGCACTTTTGATAAACCCTCATATGGTCAAAGGATGCTTGATGTTTTAAATCTAGAAGCTATAACTCTTGAAGTCTCATGGCGCGGTAGTCTTCATCTGCAACTAGACCTTTGAGGGAAACTCTAAGTGAAGGAATCTCAACCTCCAAAGGTAACACTTCTTCAGTGCCATATGCAAGGGCAAAAGGAGTGCCTCCAGTAGGAGTATGAATACTCATTCTATAGGCCCACAAAGCCGAATTTATCTGTAAGTGCCAATCTCTACCATTCTTACAGACTATTTTATGTAAGATTTTAAGAATTTTTTTTTTTATGTCTCTGCTTGACCATTTCCTTGCGGGAAGTAGATGGAGGACCAATGTTGTTTAATCTTGAATTTCTTGCAAAGTTGTTTAAGGTCCTTATTTTTGAACTGGCCTCCATTGTCAGTGATAATCTCCGAAGGCACTCCATATCGACAGATGATATGGTTTAGAATGAATAGAGAGACTGTCTTGCCCAAGGAAACAAAAAGTGGGACAACTTCTACTCATTTAGTGAAGTAATCAGTAGCAGTGATAATAAAATTGTGTCTAGCTGATGAGTTGGGATGAATCTTCCCTACAAGATCAAATGCCCAGTGCTGAAATGGAAAATGAGATATAGAAGGAATGAGCTCCCTACCTGGAGCATGTATCAGGTTACCATGTTTTTGAGACTTTTCACATGACTTTGCAAAAGCTACTGCATCAATATGCATGGTAGGCCAATATTACCCCACCCTAAGCAACCTTTGGGCCATGTAAAGACCATTAGAATGTCCCCCACAGATGCCCTCATGGATGTAAATTAACGCTTGTTTGAATTCTTCCTTTTCTAAGCATCTAAGAAGTGTTCCATCTAGACCCCTCCCATATGAATCACCAGAGATAAGGGAATGGAAAGAGGCATTTTGGGTAAGGTTTTTGTGTTCAGATTGGTTAAAGGTTTTAGGTATAATGCCATCATGAAGGTATGAGTAAATGGCACCATAACAGGATGACTCATGACCACCAAGGGTACAAATGACATGTATTTCTTGGGATTCATAGATAGGGTGATGTAGTTCTTCCAACAAAAATTCAAATCTGGATTCATGTTGCTCTAACTGAAGGAGTGAAGCAAGTGTAGCCATAGCATCAGCTGCATTGTTTTCTTCTCTAGGGATTTGCTAAAATATGACAAAGGTGAAGTATCATTTCAAGGAATCAACCATTTGCTTGTAAGGTACCAGTTTCTCTTTTTTTGTTTGATATTCATCATTAACTTGGTAGATTATCAGCTATGAATCCCCATAGATGTGTAACTCTATGATTCTCCATTCTATGGCCATCTTAAGTCTATTTGTTAAAGCTTCATACTCAGCAATGTTGTTTGTACATGGGAACAATAATTTATAAGACTTAGGGATTGTGTACCCATGAGGAGAAACAAACAACACACCATCTCCAGAACCATTTTGCATAAAGGATCCATCAAAGAATATCTTCCATGTTCTTTTAGTCATATACATGGGGTGCTCATCTGGGAAGTCAACTTGAATAGGTGTATTATCTTGTTTTGGGAAATCAGAAAATTGATCTTCTATGAATTGTCCTTCGATTGCTTTACGCTCAATATACTCTATGTCAAACTCTAAAAGGATCATTATCCATTTAGCAAGTCTACCTGTGAGGGAAGCCTTACCTAGCAAATACTTGAGTGGATCTATTTTTTCTATGAGGTGTATAGTGTGCACAAGCATGTAATGTCACAAATTTTGGGAAACAAACACAACTACAAGGAAAGATTTCTCAATGCTGGTGTAGTTAACCTCATATGAAACAAGAGTGTGGCTAATATAGTATATTGATCTTTCTTTCCCATTTTCATCAAGTTGATCTAGTAATGCCCCCAAGGAATATTTTGTCACTAAAATGTATAGAATAAGTGGTTTCCCTGGGATAGGAGGCGTTAAAATGGGAGGATTTTCCAAGTACTTCTTGATTTGATCTATACTCTTTTGACAATCCTCATTCCAAACACATTTGACTCCTTTGTGTAAGTTCTTGTTGAAAGGTTTAGCTCTATCTGCCAATTGTGAAATGAATCTCCTTATAGATTGAAGACGTCCTTGATTACTCCTCATTTGACTAATGTTTCTAGGAGGTGGCATATCTATGATTGCTTGGAATTTTTCAGGGTCTACCTCTATTCCTTTTGTTGAAATGATGAATCCGAGTAGTTTTCCAGAGGTGACTCCAAATACACACTTTTTAGGATTTAACCTTAGTTGAAATTGTTCCATGCGATCTAGAATAACTTCTAAATCATGTAAGTGTGTGTCTCTTTGCTAAGATTTGACCAAGGTTTCATCCACATAATTTTCCATATTTTTATGCATCATGTCATGAAAAATGGTTGTCATAGCTTGTTGATAGGTGGCTCCTACATTTTTTAATCTTAAAGGCATAACGTTCCAACAATAGGTACCCCATGCACAAGTGAATGCATTATTTTCTTGATCTTCAGGAGCTATCTTAATCTGATGTATCTAGAAAAACCATCCATCTAGGAATAAATCTCATAACCTGCAGTCATATCCACTATCATGTCTATATTGGGAAGTGAAAAGTCATCCTTTGGGCATGCTCTATTGACATATCTAAAATATGTGCAAACTCAAATGGATTTTTCATGTTTGGAAACTGGTACAATGTTTGATATCCATTTAGCATAGGCAATAGCTCTTATGAATCTTGCACCAAGGATTTTCTCCAATTCTTCTTTGACTAGGAGAGCTATATGAGGATGCATCTTTCTCAGTTTATGTTTAACTATTTTGACACCTGGAGCTATGGAAAAGTGATGCATGATAAGATTAATGTCCAACCCTGGCATATCTGAATAAGTCCACATGAAGTTGATCTTCTTTTTCTATAAGAACTTAGTGTAAGCTTCTTTTTCTTGTGGTGACAAGGACTCAGCCAAGTGTACTATATGTGGAGCCTCATCTGTACCCAAATTGAATACTTGTGTTGGTTCAATAAGCACTGAAGATCTATCTTGAAATTAGCTAGGGAGACGATCAAGTACCTCATCCTTAGGCACCTTAGAGAGGTTTTCACCCTTGGATACATCATTTCTTTTTACTTTTTTCGGTTTAGATACCGCCACACAGTGGTTTTCACCATCAGAACTCCTATTCTTTTGATTTTATTTTTTTTTAATTTTGTGACTAAGGTACTTGATGTCTTGCTTTGTCATGTTGGTAGCTAGTTCACTAGTGGAAGAGACTATAGGTTCAATGACATTTAGGTAATAGACTATCTCATAATCATTTTGAAATGTTAAGAGCTTGGGTTCTTGATCATGTTGGGACCAATAAATGAGGTCAGGATGAATAAGAGGCAAGTCAATGATTGGTTCAAGGTTATAAATGTGAATGATATTATCGCTGGTGACCAAAGAGTCAGAGTCTGTCAAGTATCCTTCTAAGCTACCTAAATCTGGATTCATCCTAACAAGTAAATAATCATCCACTAAGGCAACATGTGGGTTCAAATCCTCTAATCCTACACATGAATCGTTGGCTACCTTGGGTTGAGAACTATAAGTGTGGATAAAATCAATATCCATATCAAATGTAGAAGGCTCTAAGAAGGAGTCTCATTCATACTCATATGAACTTATGTCTGAACTGCGACTAGGATGCTTAAACCATGAGGGTTTGATACGTCTTGATGTAGAAGGTCTAGTTTCATCAAAGGTAACACCTTATCTTCCCATTAAACAGACATGATTCTTTAATTAACATTCTCTGAAAGGATCTTCTACATCTTATTCATCTTTTTCTAAAGTCGCAACTGATGCATGAGTGACCAAAATATCTGAATCTCCCCAGAGGAGATTAGTGGCATCTTGCAACCCTAACCAATTTTGTTGCATTTGTCATTCTTCTGAATCATCAAAGTCCTATTGTACTAAACAATTCTCAGTTTTGACTGACTCTACTCGACCTAAGTGTCAATTGCAGAAAACCCTAAATCTGCATTAATCATACATTATATTTAATTCCTAAATATCTATTGGCTAAACAAACCCTATGATTGAATTAATTTAATTATAAATTCCTCGCACTTTAATTAAATTAAATTCACCCCTTTTAGCTAAAACACATAAAAAGGAATTAAATAATATTTAATTATTAAATAAATATCCTCATTTCAAAATTGAATATAATTATTCAAATAATTGAGAAAATACATTTATGAGGTCATATTCTATTTATTTAATTAAATATTCTCTCAAAAATCTTCTCTCCAGTTCAGAAATGGAAACTTTGAATTAACTATGCTTTAAAGAGAAGGAAAACAGTTAAAATTAGAGAAAGAAAACAATTAAAACAAAGAGACAACAATTTATTGTTTTCTTTTAAAGAAAGCTTGCTAATTTGAACTAGTTTTTTTATTTGTTTTATTTCTAAAAGGAAAATTTCTATTCTAAGCAGACTCTCAGTCTATAAAAGAGCTCCCATTTCTCATTCAAAACCCCCAGTCATTTTATGCATTGTTAGAATAAAGAATTGCTGCTTCATTTTAGCTCATAATCTCATTTACATTTAGCTCTCATTTGCAATAGAATAGCTTCATTTTCTTAGAATAATCTCATATTTCTAATCATGGCA
>MU227366.1:3457289-3529257 GCA_018584345.1 Thuja plicata
AGGCTGGTCCTCCTGCATCGGGTCCTCCTGTGGTACCTCCTGCTGCTCTGCCTTCTCCTGCACATTGTTGAGCTGTGCAACTATCCTCCTCCTACTCTTCCTCCCACTTTTTCTTGCACTGGGATCAATCTGCATCTGACGTATAGGTATGTCCACCTGTACAGTGCATGACCATGGCACCTGTTGTGGTGGTCGCCGCGGTACCTGCTACGGTGTAGGCATAGGTGCCTACTATTGTGGCACCTATGGGTGCACTACCTGCACTGGCACTGCCATGCCAATTGGATCTATGAATCACGGGAAGGGATGCGTCAAAAAATGCTCCCTAAACCCTGGGGTCATACCTCCATCTACAATTGCGCTCAGATAATCCCATTGAGTCCATGCTAGGGCTCGTACATCAATCATGCATCGACCAGTATCCGATTTGGTCGACCATCCCTTCCTAAGCTCATCATGAAAACGAGCATAGGCACATTACTCCTGTGAAATCTCTTGTGCTCGTCCAAACTACCTCCAAACACATTTGAGAGGAAAGCACTCAATAATGGATATAGCTCGACCGAAGAGAGGCCGAGAAACTAGCATGTACCCTAGCTAATCACTGTTATCATCCCAATCCTTTGTCAACCTCCATGGTTTCCATGTCACAGCAACCAAATCATCGAGCTGAGCTCGCCACTGCTCTATCTTACCCAGCGTGGGCTAGGTAATCAAACCTCTATACCTATATTTATATGGCTCTAGTGGCTCCCTCAGATCATCGCATATGGGTCAGGTAATCGGTAGGTGCTCCCATGCCCACACCTATAATACAAAGACCCCTCTAGCCATACTCTTCACCTTTGTATAGGAGATCCTATGCATCTCATGGTACATATGGGCCAACATACACTGACCCCACCCATATCTGATCGACTCCTCTAGCATCCTCTGAAGCATCCGACCCCAACCACACTCAAAACCATGCTGACTGTGATCCAACATCAGATAGCATCCTAGGAATGCTACCAAAACCATGGCCAATCAGTGCTTAGGCCCATACTCTTTGATCAGCTCCTCCCATGGGATGGCTCTCCCCATGACCAGCTCGTCCTGCAAGATCTCTCGCAGTGCTAGTGTCCCTAGTCGCGGCTGTAACTCATACTCCACTCTCAGATAGTGGAAGGGTATCTTGAGAATCCTATAGATATTCTCTGGCATCACTGTCATCTCACCCTGAGGAAGGTGAAAGGTGTTCGTTTCTAAATGGAAACGCTCTACTAATGCTCCTAGTAACCTGTGATTAACCCGAATGTCGAGTATCTCATAGAGATGTGATAGGCCCAATCTATCAATATGAGCAATCTTTGCATCGTCCAACTATCTCACCAGTCCAATGATAGTTGGATGATGTGACTTGAATGCAATGTATGGGAACTTGACCTGCAAGACATACAAACAACAACGCACGATCAATACTCAACTCATGATTCATGACAATCAATGCATAACTAAGCAATAAAGCATTACAGACATCTACGCTAAGGACTAATGCTGACACAATTTCTATTGGAATCAACGCAAAATTGTTTTATATTCAAATTGATAAGTTTTCTTCATGCAAAGTAGCAAACTTTTGCGCGAAGAATTTTTTTGTATCGCGTGACTTGTGACTCTCATGTGATGTTTCATCACTGTTCGCGTGAGAAACCCCCCTATCAAAGGGTTTCCCACACAAGACGTGTTAACCCTCTCGCGGTAGGATACCCACCGACCAATGCGAGAATCTTCCTTTTGGCCACTTCTCACTCGAGCCTTCATTACGGGTCGCGCGAGGAGACTAGTTCATCGTGCGAGAACCTGCGGAACAATACTTCAAAACGCGTAAAAATAATGAAAAATTGACCAAAAGCGGTAAAATTTGAAATGACGAAGAGGTTAATCGACCACTTACTAGGGGTCCATATGCTGCTGGCCAATTATGATGCCTGGATCTCTCAAAATGATGAGTGCTCACGGGGACCACCATTTTCACTCAGAGCTCAATTCTCAAAATTCAACAGATGCAAATGATTTGAAAATGACCTTTTGGACTCATATATAGGTTTTGGACCTAATTTTCAAAAGTTCTCCGATTTGCGTGCAAATTTCACCACTAGCTAATTTGACCACTCTGAATCCATTTTTGTGATCTAAATTAAAATTTGTCACTCTTATATCACTCAAAATTGCATTTTAAAATTTTTGGGACCGTCACAATCGGACACTTGTGTAGTTGACTTTCTGACGTTGCTTTCTTGTCAGAATCATATCTAATCAACACTTTTTCAAATCTTTGACTTTTTTCCTCAAAAGTCAACTTTGGTCAACTCTAGTCAACCCTAGTCAAACTTGGTCAACTAGACCTCAAAATCACTTAAAATTGACTCTGGATCTTCTGAATTCTTCCATAATCTGTTCTGAGTTCTTCTTGAGCTCTGATTCAAAATCTATCTACAATTTCTCACTCTCAATCATCATCATGATGTGTCATCTTTCCTTTTCGCTCCTGAGGGGGTAGGATGATTACATCATTGAATCTATTCCAATTAATCTGATCTAATTTTCAAAATTCCTCATTGCTAGGAGAATCTCATCACTTGGGGCTTATTCAGTTTTTCATACCTCACAGTCCAAACTGGGTGTTCCATGACTTTTAATTAATAGGGGCATCTTTGTTCCTTACATCTTATCATCTATTAGGTATTAGGGCATCCTAACCTGGATCCCTGAGAATCAAGCTTCATTCTGGAGATGATTCTTAAAATCTCATCATTTAGGTATTTGAGTGATCTAACTTAGGTCCCTGAGAATCAAGCTTTGTTCTGGAGATGATTCTAAAACTCAATCTAACCAGTGTCTGGGCAATCTAACCTAGATATTGGGGGACTGAGCTTCATTTTGGAGATAGTCCTAAAAATCTCTATTGACTATCTTTTTGTGGATGGGTATCAGGGCAATCTAACCCTGACTCCTGAAGGTTGAGCCTCATTCTGGGGACAGTCTTTTGAAAGATATCAATCTATTAGGTATCAGGGCATTCTAACCTGGATCCCTGAGGATCAAGCTTCATTTTGGAGATGATTCTCGAAATCTTAATCTATTAGGTATCAGGGCATTCTAACCTGGATCCCTGAGGATCAACCTTCATTTTGGAAATGATTCTCGAAATCTTAATCTATTAGGTATTAGGGCATTCTAACTTGGATCCCTGAGGATCAAGCTTCATTCTGGAGATGATTCTTGAAATCTTAATCTATTAGGTATTAGGGCATTCTAACCTGGATACCTAAGGATCAAGCTTCGTTCTAGAGATGATTCTCAAAATCTTAATCTATTAGGTATCAGGGAATTCTAACCCAGATCCTTGAGGATCAAGCTTTGTTCTAGAGATGATTCTCAAAATCTTAATCTATTAGGTATCAGGGAAATCTAACCTAGATCCCTGAGGATCAAGCTTTGTTCTGGAGATGACCCTCAAAAACTCTACTTGATCGGCGTCTCGACAACCTAACCTAGACTTCGGAGAGTCAAGCTCTATCCTAGAGATGGATCTGAAATCTTCATCAATAGATCTTTGCATCATCAATTTTCAAAATCTATTCTTCTGTGCTTCAGACATCAGACTATTCTTTGAATCAATGCGCTACTCGCACATCAATTCAAAGAGGGGAAAAATGTAACACCCTAAAATTGGCATCTCGCAACCCTAACCAATTTTGTTGCATTTTTCATTCTTTTGAATCATCAAAGTCCTATTGTACTAGACAATTATGAGTTTTGACTGACTCTACTCGACCTAAGTGTCAAATGCAAAAAATCCTAAATCTGCATTAATCATATATTATATTTAATTCCTAAATATCTATTGGCTAAACAAACCCTATGATTGAATTAATTTAATTATAAAGTCCTAGCACTTTAATTAAATTAAATTCAGCCCTTTTAGCTAAAACACATAAAAGGAATTAAATAATATTTAATTATTAAATAAATATCCTCATTTCAAAATTGAATATAATTATTCAAATAATTGAGAAAATACATTTATGAGGTCATATTCTATTTATTTAATTAAATATTATCTCAAAAATCTTCTCTCCAATTCAGAAATGGAAACTTTGAATTAACTGTGCTTTAAAGAGAAAGAAAACAGTTAAAATCAGAGAAAGAAAACGGTTAAAACAAAGAGAAAACAATTTATTGTTTTCTTTTAAAGAAAGCTTGCTAATTTGAACTAGCTTTTCTATCTATTTTATTTCTAAAAGGAAACTTTCTATTCTAAGCAGACTCTCAGTCTATAAAAGAGCTCCCATTTCTCATTCAAAACCCCCAGTCATTTTTATGCATTGTTAGAATAAAGAATTGCTACTTCAATTGCTACTTCATTTTAGCTCATAATCTCATTTATATTTAGCTCTCATTTGCAATAGAATAGCTTCATTTTCTTAGAATAATCTCATATTTCTAATCATGGCATATTTTAAATTCATTTAGATTAATCTTGCATCTTTCAATTCTTAGATTAATCTTGCATTGCATTGCATTCATGGAGAAAAATCCTTCATTCTTATATTGGTCTATGGTTGTGAGACTCTCGTTTTGAGAGCTATTTGAAACCCCATCTAGATAGAAGGCAATAGGTCAAATCATATAGGCATGTAGAATGAATAACTCATATTCACTTCTGTATGTGGCTAATGAACAAGGACTATGTTGAAGTGTATGGTTGAATAACAAGGCCAAATGTAACATATACAGAAGGGACCCAATCTTCACACATGTCATGTTGATTTGTCAAATTAGGTATGTATTCTAGTTTATCTTCACTATCTGACTTATCAAGGATAGGAGTAGTGTGCTTGTTGTGATTTGTGAATCCTAGGCCAACCATCTTCTTAGACTTGCATCCAAAAAGAGAAGGATCAAGAGGTTTGGCCCTAGCATCCAATTTGTGATTAAGAGGGCCATGTCTTGGATAGCTCATTTGTTTGACAAAAGTATACCCTATTCCATAAGCCTTAGGAGAGGGAGAGAAGTTCTCATTATGCATGTATTTATGTTCTCTATAAATCTAGTCTCTAACAAACGTCTCCTCTTTCTCATCTTGAATAGGCACTAAAGACTCTACAAATGTGCCAAATCAAGTCATAGCTAAAGAGGAAGACCTCTTTTCTTGTGAAGGCTTTCCATAAGACCTGGGAAAAATTGGCAGTGTTGTGAGGGTGTTGAGTTAATACCCCCCATGCCAAGATCTACTTACTTGAGCTTGTCTTTACATTCATCTAAGGTTGCATCGAAGTCTTATGCTTCTCTATTTAGGGGAACATGAGCTCTTGCTAAAATTGAGTTAATAGATAAAGTGTTATCCCCAGGTATACAAATCTCTATTCCATTGTAAGGGAACTTAACACACTGATGATAGGTAGATGACACTACTTTCATATCATGAATCCACGGTCTACCGAGAAAGATATTATACGCAAGGGTCCAACATCAACTATTTGAAATAAAATATCTTTTTCAATAGGGCCAATCCTAATAGGAAGGATGACCAACCCCTTGGAACTTCTTTTCGTCTCATCATAGGCTTTGATAGTGATCTTTTTCCTCGTATATATGACTTGTTCAGAATATCCCAACTTTTTCAAAAGACTAAAGGAAAAGATGTTAAGCCCAGCACCCCCATCTATCAACATGCGCCAAACACAGGTTTTTTGGATCATGACCTCAATATGGAGAGCGGGATTGTGTGGGTGGCTCAATCATCATCCTCTGAAAAAGTAAGGTAATGAGGGCTAGCAATATGGTTAAACATGTTTTTTAATTGATCAACATCTAAGTTGTTGGGGACGTTTGTTGTGTGCAACACATCCTCAAGGACTTGTTTGTGTCTTGGGGACAACTCTAAGAGCTCAAAGATCAAAATCTGAATTGGGGTTCTTTGCAACTGATTGACAATATTATAGCTTGACTTAGGATTGAATTCTAGTTTTAAGGTGACATTCTTGGATTCCACTTGCTTGGGTTTACTGGCTTGACTTAAATTGGGTCCTCTAATGACAATGTGACCTTGACTTCGTGTGATAGCATTGAGAGTTTGCAATGATGCTATAGAGTTAGGACCCCTTAGCACCATGATGGGTTCTTCATCAAAGAGAGGAGGAGAGTCCATGTCTAGATAATAACCATAGGGATATTTACCCCTCATCAAGTTGACATTTTCTTCTACAACTTCAAGCATGTTGATAACATTCTTTGCATCTATGTAAGTGTAATTGATCTCAGCCTTGCCATTCTTAGCTTTAGAGGTTTCCCCCTTTTCATACTTGGGTAATGGTTCTTTGAATGCCTTATGATCGGTGTTGGTATTCAATCCATCTATCTTAAGTTTTCCATTCTCAATGAGATGTTAAATAATATGCTTGAGTTTCCAGTAGTTTTCAATGTCATGTCCAATACCATTGTGAAACTTGCAAAAGGCCTTCTCATCCCACCAATGTATATAATGCTTTACAGGATCTTTAGGATGTGAAAGGTTGTTGGCAATAATTATTTTCAAGATATCCTCATATGAGTCACTAAGTTTTGAAAATTGACATCTCTCTTACTTAGGCCTATCTCGGTATCTTGGCTTGTTCTCTTGTTGATTAGATGCATTGAGTTTCATGGCTTGAACAACACTAGACAAGTGGAGCACAATTTGATCTTTGGGTTAGGAGGAATCCATAACTCCATCATTAACCAATTTTTTGTTCCTATTCCAATGTGAGTTCTTCTATTTATCCTTATTAGGGTGGTTGTTATTTTGACCATTCTTGTTGTTTTTTCTTCCATGTTTGGTCAAAATTCCTTGTTCTTTTAAAACATCCTCAATCCAACATGCGGTTCCAACCATGGTGTCAAAGGAATCAAAAACCATCTTCCTAACTTCATACTACATTTTGGGAACCAAGTTGCTAACACAGATGTCAATCTTTTCATTTTTAGGAATGGTCCTAGGGTAGTGAGAGCATTGTCGTCTCCACCTTTGCAAGAAAGTAACAAAGGACTCCCCTTGATTTTGCTTTAAGTTGCATAAGTCCAACATGATGATAGATCTTGAAAGATTGTATGCAAAGTGTTGAACGAATCTATGGAAGAGCTCTTTGAAAGTCTTAACGGGGGGGCTATGTTGGTGAAACATTCTATCGCTTGACCCTTAAGACTCCTTGGGAACAATCTCATGAGGTATGAGTCATCTTGATGGAACTCAAAACTTGTGGTGTAAAATTGGCATACGTGATCATGTGAATCTCCATTCCCATCATATTTGTCATATTGAGGGATCTCAATCTTTCTAGGGAAGTCTTTTATGTTAACACTTTGTCAAAAGGATTAGGACAAATCGAAACTAGTGAGAATGAATTCTTGGGTTCTAATATCTTTTCCATCATTCTCTTAAGTTGTTTGATCTCCTCTTCTTGAGATGGACCTTGCTTCTTAATATTCTTGTCCACATCAAAGTTGTAGGGGACTCTAGCACCCTTGTTGATTAAACTCTCTAGGAACTTATCTTTGTTTTGATCTAAATATCTCTCCACATAGTGCTAGAAGAGTGGTTCTTGTTGCATTTTCATGAATTCTTGGGAGGTGAGGTCAAAACTTGAGCTACTACCCCCATATTGTGAACCATGATGAGCACGTTGTGAAGGTTGTTTTGAGTTCCTAGGAGGTGTTCGTCTCCTATAATGATCATGTCTTGAAGCCCTTATTCCTCTAGGGTTAGGAGATCATTATGGAATCCTTGAATGTCTTCTACTTCATGGAGTCTTAGGAGGGGTGGATGGAGGAGTGTTGTTTCCACCACCAACATGTATGTTGTTGAATTGATCATTAAGTTGTTGAGCCAAGAGTCTATCTTGCTCCTCCCTTAAGGATTTCCTTTCTTCCTCCAAAAAAATTTTCCTCTCCAAATCTAGGAGTCTAAATTGATCTTCCTTTGCAGCTTGTTCATCTAGGAAGGCTTTCTTTTCATGCTCAATCTTCTTAAGTCTTTCGCTCATGTATCTTGAAGATGTTTTGAGTGGAGAACTTGGTCTTGAAATTCTAAACAAGTCATTTGTGTATGTTTCATTTACATGAGTGTCATAAGGTTCATCATCTTGGTTATCATGTTGTGATTGTTCATCTTGATAGGCTTTCCTCTTACCTCTCTCAGCCCTTTGGTGTGCATCTAGATATCTAGTTGAGATGAGGGGTGAGACTGGTCAACTTTCATGAGAGGAACCACCAAATAGAATGGTATCTCTATGTCTTTTAAATATGTCATCAAGGTGTTTATCCATTTCTCCCCTCTCTCCTCGAGTCATTGTATAACTCATATCCATATCCAAGCGAGAAGATGCTAAGGGTATACTCAACTCACTAAGGTTACTCCTGGAATAAAACCAAATTTCTAAGGTGTTCCTGGGTGATTGATCAAATATGGGTTCTTTTCCCTTACATTTTTGATGAGTTTGAACTAAGGGTAATTGGTTGAAGACTACTTGAGGTCATTTTCCTTGATCTACTTGATATCTTGTTGTAACTGGAATGAAAGAAAAGGTACTAGGTGATAGGATGACCCTAAGAAATGTTGGTACCAAACTAGGATAGTAAAGGCATTCACTTGTCCAAAAGAGAGGTGATAAGATAGAATTTTTGCAAGAGGCGTAAATCAACACTGCCATAGAGGTGCCCATTAAACAGGTGAATACCCTAACACATATGGATTAGGAGGATGATTTAACCAAGTTATACAGATTAAATTTGCAATTGTATGAAATTGAATGGACAAGAGATTACCAAAACTTTCCAAGTGTGTTACCAAAGGATCTAAAGGTTTGTCTTCTCAACAAGGATGATTTCTAGCTCGCCAACTCCAAACAAGGTCACTTGTGAAATCAAAGGTTACTAGTTCAAGAGGTCAACGCAAGAATCCAAAGTGTAAACAAGCTTCTAACAGTAGGGTAAGTAATCTAATCTGATCTAGATCAACCAAGGAAGACTGAAAATGACTGGATAGCAAATTGAGCAAGTTGACAGTTTGACACTTAAGAATGCAAGTTTGTTGATTGTTTTATGTTTTCTTAAAGTTTGGTGTATATTTCAATGTTTCACTCATGCAAGACACATCAAGAAGAATGTTTGTTGTAAAATAAATAGTCACATCACAACCTAGGTAAGCTAGGGAAATATCTGTTGAATTCCCACTTGAACCAAATTTTATCCACGCTTACTCATAGTGGACAACTTAGAAGCTTTGAGGCACGAGCTCCTCCTTACATGTGCACTCACTTCTCAGGCACACCAAGCTTCGAATCCCAAGGGAATCACTTCCCAAAGGACTTTTGTCTCTACTAAGAGTTGTGAAAATGTGGGATGTCTTAGTCGGTCTCTGACCTTCCGCACCAACAGATAGAGGGTTTTTGGTCACTAAAACAAAGTTTGTAGTCAAGGCATCCATTCAGGTGGTTGTGATCAAGTCATTTTCCCAATTAAGGGGGCTCTCCCAATCCTTTCAAAGTAATTTTTTCACCTTAACAATGTAGGGACTTTAACGCACCACTAGGGTACTAGAGGATATTTTGGTTTCCATAATGAATTCACACATGTCCATTGTGAGACTAATCACAATGACATTTTTTATATACCAGTTTGGAAGGGCTTGGCTTTAGCATGTTACCAATTGGGCAATCCACTCTCATTGGCTCTATTAAAGAACTTGGGAGGTAGCCATGCTAAAAGAATTATATGAGTTTATCTCACACCCAAGATCCACAAAGGCAAGGGGAGAGGATACATTCATATAATTCTTAGGATTACAATCTAAAAGACACTTCAAACACATAAGAAAATGACAACCATGCTTCTGGATTTTTTATCATCCCACAAGGGTGAGAGCATAGTTTCCTAACATCATTACCATTCCTAAAATACCAAAATAGAAGTTCATTTTAGAAGTCTTGCATATGGGCTCCTATTGTAATAAAACAAAATGAAATGCAAGCACAAAGTTTATCATGCTATCAATCAAGGCAACCTGCAAGACAATTTGTTAGTAGTCTGTGGTTTTAGTGTTCTTTTTAAACATCCTGCAAACCACTGTTAGGATGTAATAAAAAAGATAAGTCAGAGAACAACAAATCCCAAAACTTGTTAGCATTAGAAAAATCAGAAAATCATAAATCTGATTGCATATTCAGAAAGTATATAAAAAATCACGCACTTTCAAAAAAAGTACTCACAAATGTTACCGTATGAGCCTGTATGAGGCTTTGGAAGCTACAAAATAGAGGATTAGATAGGTACAGTGATCAAAACCTAAAATTTCTAATAAATCCATGACTCAAATCTAGGAACTAAGAACAACTCATAAATCTTCAGACAATTCTACCCAAAATAAAAAAGAAATGCACTCAATTTGGACCTAATATGAGCAAGATATGATCGTTTGAAGTTAGACTGTAAAACTAAAATGCTCAATGGTGAAGGCTAAGACTTTTCAAATCTTGGTGACGTTAGCAGATTGTGGCATTAAAATTGTCGGGCTGAGGGCCGTCACAGAAGGCCCATACTTTGACGGTCATATGGATGTCAAATTTAACACAGTAAAAAAAATTTGATTTTTGATTTTTGATTTTTTTAATACATTTTTATCTGTAACAACATCTATCAAGGGTAGATAGATAAAATTGAGAAAGCCAAGATAGAGATCAGCAAGATAAGGACCAGACAAACACAACTGAGAAATGTACTTACGCCCTCCTTAGCTATACTAAATGAGAACATCAAATAGATTGATGCAACTATTGTCACATATGATCAAGGACCCTGAATGGATTTGGTAAAGATGGAGAAGCTCACATATGCATTATGTGCCCATCTTCAGACTGTTGATGCACTCAAGGTATTTTGGCAACAAGAAATCAAGAATCTGCATATTGCATATCCAGATGTGTACTTCGAGTAAGTACTTAGAGACTTTCAATTTTTGGCACCTTTGTCATTAATTTCAAAGGGGGAGTATAGTATATAAAGGAGATCAGTGTATATAAAGGAGATTGGTTTATATAGATAAAACTATGATGTATAGTTTGAAAAGATATAACAGTTTTGTGTTAAGTCAAAGTTTAATAACTTAGCCACATTTCTTTGTTACCATTAATGAAAAAGGGGGAGATTGTTGGAAAGTTGACACTATAGAGATTATATCACTAATCTTGTGTTATCATTATGGTAACAAATTCATATAGGAGTTTTGACAGTTAGTTCATAAAACTTGAAGACCAAAATTGACTAAGTGTAGAAGATAGTGCAGTTAGAGATATATCCGTTGATCAGAACACCGGCACACATGCATATGATCAAGTCATGGTCTACATATTTGGATACAAGCTTATGGATATAGTATTATGCTAAGTCTACACACACAGGTTCAAATATATCAGTATGGTGAAGTTACAACAAGTCCAAGTTCCCAGGCAGCTCGACAGAATAGCGCATGGAGTCGACTCTAGTTTTTGATTAGCGCATGTTAATTTGTTTTCCATTAGCTATGTGCCTATTGTAATATATTTTTAATATTTTTATTAGCACTCATGTAAACATGCTTAAGCCAATTCATTTGGAAGCGTTGTGTATGTTGTTTTTGGGTCGACTAAGTCCTAGTCTCCAGTCGCGTCTATTGAGTATGTATATATACTTAACATGTATTTTGTATTAGAGTGTCGAATGGTTAAAAAAGAATGATTAAAATTAAGATAGAAGAGAAAGAAAGATAATCAGAATGAGATAAATCTCTACTAGTGATTAGAGTTTCAACACACAAGAGGAACTGATCAGACAAGCACTGTCATAACAATAGTTCTACTTTTAGATATTGTGAGTATCTGTTATTAGGAGATTGTAGCCTTCTTATTATTTTGTAGTGAGCTCTAGCAGTGAGCCATACACCTTTAATAGGGTTTTGTAAAGACTCCTAACAGGATCATTGTACTTGCATTGTAAAGACTGCTCCTAACAGGGAAAAAGAACTCTAACAAGTTCATAAGATTAGTACAATTATTTGCGGGTACTAATTCCCACTGGGTTTTTCCTCTGATCAAGGTTTCCCCATAAACATATCTTGTGATATGTGCTAATGTGTTATTCTTAATCTATTATATATTTTGGTTTAAGTTTCAAGTTGCTGAAATATACTAAATTTCCAAACACTGATTCACCCCCCCCTCTCAGTGTTTATAACAATTACTGCATATCATAACCATTGCATCCTCATAAGCATGTCAAATTATTGCATTACATCCATAAAAGATCAATCATCATATAAGCATTTATCCATAAATTATCCATATAAGTAATGCATTCATTTAGGTCAAATAAGTATATTCATAGATAAACATCACATTGCACACATACATAAGCATCAAGGTACATCCACAGATTAACATCTGATTCAAATAAGTGCATCCATATATCCTGCATAAAAAAAATACAAAAATATGTGTAATAGAATCATATAGAACTGCATCCATTTGCATAAACCATCACAAAATCATAAAATTTAAAACATATCATGACATCAAAAGGAGATAAATCATAAACATCAAGGAAAGATGAGATTAGATAAAAGTGTCTATCAAATGTTCATAAGCAAATATCTATCAAATGTCTATAAGCAAGAGTCTATCACAAGTCCATAATCAAAGTAAATCATCAACTGTCAAAGGATATACATCATCAAAATAAGATCAAAATGGTACATTAAATGATACACCAGTATGCATATAATCAAAGAAGGGAATATCTAGCTCTGTCAATCCCTAGCCCCTGTATCCCCACCTAAACCTAAATGGGGACTGCCACTATGCTACAAGTGTGGTTTCCGTTGCACCAAAAGATCGACCTATTAATGTCCAATACAACCACTAAACTTATAGAATCAATAGGAGGAAGTTAGTCCCTTGTCATGAATCCAAAGAGGAGCATTGACCATTTTGCCAACAATCTCCCCCTTAGCAACACCTGAGGGGATTCAAACCTGTAACCAAGATCTGATACCACTTTTTACAAGTGTGGTTTTTATTGCACGAAAAGATCAACCTATCAATATTTGATACAACTAATAGACTTATAGAATCCATAGGAGGCATTTATTCCCTTATCACAAATTCTGAGGGGAGCACTAATAATTTTTCCCACACACTAGTTCTACAATCTAGATCACCTTGAAGCTTGGATAATGATGATGGACTTGCCTAAGTAGGAACCTAACTGCTCTGATTAACATATGCATGAATTTGATCCATCTATGTATCCAACCCCTGAATAATTCTAATAGTCTAAGACATCTGAATCTTCAAGGTCATCATACCCGCTTGCAATACCTGTATATCCTAACTAGGTTTAGAAGGAACCATAGGAGCAACTGGAATAATTGGAGCAACTGGTTGAACTAGAAGACCCTAACTACCATGTTGATCTAATCTAGGACCTTGACCAACCCATCCTTGAATCAAAATTTCCCTTAGTCTAGGAGGTATTTGTCCCATCTTTCTCCCAATAGCATGTCCACTCCAAACCCTAACTCAACCTCCACCATCACCACCCCTACCTCCACCATAACCACCTCTACCTCCACCATCTGTACCACCCAAACCACCACCACTCCGAGGAATGGGCATAATAACTCCACCTCTCCCACAAACAACCCTAACACCTACTCTCCCACCTCGAGCACCTACAATTTTTCCACCTCATACCCTAGCTCCTCTTTGTCATCGAGGTCCCTTGTCTCCATCACATCTATCATCATCATCATCGGTATCTTGTGTTAGGATTAAGTAATACTGAGAGGGGGGTGAATCAGTATTACAACACTTTAAACATGAACTTAATAATTTCCAACTTAATCATATAAATACTAAAATGAAAAGAACACAAACACACAACACATAACTCATAACACCATGAATTGTTGTTGAGGAAACCTTGGACAAGGGAAAACCCCAGTGGGGATGGTACTTGGGAATATGCACTAAAAGTATAGTGTCCTTTTTAGGAGACCTGGCACTGTTAGGAGCTGAAAATTACATTAGTACATTTCCCTGTAAGGGGAAATCAAAACCCTATTAAAGGTATACTAAGAACACTTATCTTACAATCTAAAATAGTTTTGTTATAATCAATCCTTAGTAGTGAACATTTCAAGCATTAGCTATGATTAGATAGTTCCAATTGTATCTCACATCTGTCTTACATAACAATGCATCCATGCATCCCATCTACTTCATATCATATCATCACTTCCACACTTCACTTTACTCAAAGATTAAATACAAATTTGGCGACCATATAATACCAAATAATAGGTAATCCACAATCACAATCCAACTTAGCATGTTAGAATTCCACAACATACTCCCTCAATCATCGCGATTGTTCACTTGTCCTGTACCTATATTCCTATGTCTTCGCATGACTTCAAAACATTGTAATTCTCTGCGATCAACACCAAAACTCAAGCAATCTTACCAGAAGGTCATACATGCTCCAAAATTTCTTCCTCTAAGCTTGCATGTCCCCATGCATCATATACTATCTTCATTTTACAAAATTTTACCACTATACTTTGTATTACTTATTACTATACTTAGTCATTTTTCTATATGTATATACAAAACTAAAAATGAATTCAAGCAATCATCATTCTAGATGTATTGCCATAAATGACAACCATTGAGTGTATCATATCACTCCATAAATGCATCACTTTCCAATAGTATCTCCCTTTGGCATTGATGGCAACACTTAGTCAAAAATGACTAAGTATCAATAACAAAAACATATCTATACATTTTCTTCTTTTCTTCATTTCTTCTCTTTACATATATCTATTTTTCTTCTCTTCTCTCCCTTTGACATCAATGGAAAAGGTATAAAAAATGTACAAAACATCAAAATTGTACAACTTCTTACTAGAGAATTAAACCATCTTTAATACATCTCGTAAAGAGTATTCCAAGATCTTCACTTCCTTTGTCTAGGTCTTCATTAAAATATGAATTACATGAATTAGTTTCTTCAATGAAAATGAAGATGTCTTTGCTAGCTTCAAGTCAGTAGGCATATTTTATGTAAGGGCTTATGTTGTCTTCTCCATGTCATAGATATGGGCCTCAAGAATTGATAGCTTGGGAGAGATTAGACTCTTTAGCAAACCAAATCTTGTCATAACTCTCCCTCTTTCAGTATCAAGAACACTTAGTTTGTCCAAAATATTGGACATCTCTCTATCTAACTCTAATACAAATTGTGAGGAGGTCTCACAACTATCCATCAACTTATCCAAACTAGATTTGTCCTTCGCTACTATGTCCTCAATGTTTTTGACATGTCTGATAGGGTTGATACAATAATTGTATAACTTCCTGCCTTGTGTGACACAACCTTTTTCCTCTGATATGGTCTTGTTTAGTATTCCCAAGTCCCAAGAAATATAATTGCACACTTCCTCCAATTTCTTCTTGAGATATTTATTTTCATCCTTCTCTTCTTCTATCTTCTCTAAAGACTCATAGTGATTGTCAAAGTCATCTAGTGCCTTGTTCAAGTTCTTTGTATCATCTTTTCCTTGAAAAAAAATAGGTGTTGGAAGTAGTTTGTTCAAGGTATCAACTTATCTTGTCATTACCTTGTTCTTCTTCTTACCTTTCTACTCATATATTTCTTTAGCTTTACCAAATGTGATGAAGGACAACTTCATCAACTCATCCTCATCCATGTTCTCAACACTAGTGCTCAAAGATTCGTCTCCACTTGTCACTAATAAAGATGAAGAATATGCAAATTTAATTGTTGTATCTTCCATTGGTGCATCAATGTTTTCTTTCTGAATTATTTCTCTATCACATCATTGTCAATGATTACTACAATGTCCATATTCTCCACAAAGGGTTCATTCACATCTTGCAAAGTGTCCAATGACATACGTACACCAAAAACATAAAACATTTGTTGCTTCATAGTACTTACAAACTGACTAGCATCTTCACTCATTGGTTTATCAAGATTTATCTTAGATTTCTTTGATTATTCTCCTTTCTCAATGGATTTGGGCTTGGGATCCTTAGTTGGTGAGATTTCTTCGGTTCCCATTAAGATTTTTTCTATAGCTTTATGTGTCTCCTCAGTAACTTCATCATATCTTCCTCCCATTATCTTCACTAGTCTTGTCTTGGTTCTCAATAGGGGCTTAACTTCATTCAATATCCTTCTCATTTCTTTAATGATTAAAACAAGCAACATGCCTAAAATATATTGTTGTCTAATCACTTCATCTTCCTTCTGTGCCAATTTATTCCTTGCCTCCAATTTTTCATATAATTCCTCAGGTATACTACCTTCTATCTATAACAAATTCTTCTTAAATACAAGTAAATTTTTAATAACTATGTCTTCAATCAGAAGTTTGTCAGAGACCTCATACCAGTCATAGTATTTTTTGAATGAAACAAGCTTCCCTTTCTCAATAACACTCTTCTCCATCATTTTCATATCAGGCTTCCAAAGATGTCTCACAATAGTGGTCTTTTATTAAACTTTATTTTCTTCTCTTTCTATCCTCTGTTCCTTAGGGGGTAAGTCCAGTTTAGTGGACCATGTGTTTCTTCTAGGTACTAGCTTTGGTGTCTCTTCTTGTGATGTCTTTAGTGCTGGTGAGGGTGTAGCTACATCTATCATAGTAGAAAGTGGAATAAATATTTTCACAACTTTTGGGGGTGGGAGGGTTGCAGTAGCAGTGCTTGCCAACCCATAAGCTCTTTCTGTCATCTTCTTCCTCACTTCTTTCATTTCCTCTTTGGATATTCATGAATTGGCTTCCAAATCATCAACTACATTTTCTATTTCAACTTCATTGATTCTCTAGTCTACAAATGATGTCCAATTATGCTCTTTCAATCATCCTTATATTTCACTAAGTGAAAAATGATGCAGTTCTTAATAAACTTATTTCTGCACATAAGCCAATTGAGTAACAATCTGGTCATCATAGTATATAGATATATAAAAACATGCGATCACATATATGAGTTCCAAAACATCTCTACATGCTCTCCCTAAACTTGCAAGAGTTTACTCCTCAAATGTAGGGGATCGATAAATTTTTGATGTGTTCTTCCAATGCTCCCCCTTAGGCCATGCTTGGCCATCTATTGATGTAGCAATCTTCAAACCAGGCGAAGACTCAGTAGCATCTACTGAATCTCCTTGAAACTTATCCTCACTAGATTATTTTACCTTTCATACCTTATTACTTTTGATATCTTCTATTTTCTTGAAACAATTCTCAAATTCACTTCTATACTCTACAAGACTCTTACCAATATCACCAATATTCTTCTTTGTAACCATAGGAGGTGGTCCTCTTCTTTTTTCAGTTCTATTGTTGTATTTATATCATATAGGAGGTGATCTATTTTGATTAACCTGCAACTTACAATACCTTGCGATGTGCCCAAGGTTTTGAGATTTATAACATGTGGTCTTAGCTATTGTCTATTCACTAGTGTAATCTTGTTTGTATCTTGATTGATCAGGTTTCTTGCATTCTTCCTTATTGTTCCCATATGCATAATAGTTCAATAAATAACCAGAAAAAGGTTTGAAAGGAGCTTTACTTCTACAATCTCTCTTCATGTGTCCAATCTTGTTACAACCAAAACATCTACCTTTGAAATGTATGATTTGTTCTTTAGGTTCTTCAAGAGTAGGTCTTTCTCCATCTTTCTTTGCATCATATTTTTCTTCTTGATTCTTTGAACATTCAACTTCATTAAAGCCAACACAAGACATGTATCCTTTAGGTTACTATCTATCTCTCTCTTCATCAATCAAGTTACTACTCATGTGAAGTTTCTCAATATGATTATTTGCCTCAACAAGTTATCCTTTTATGAACTGATTGTATTTCTCTAATTCTAGATGATTTTTCTTGTAATGTTAAAGTTCAATCTTCATTTGTCTCATCTGATTATTACCATCCTTCAACGTTTCTTAGATTTTTTTCTTAGAATCCTTTTCTTGTTGAATCTCTTTAGCCATCTGTAGTGAATTAGTTTCATAATCAAGCTTTAAGGTATCTTTCTCTTGCTCAAGCTGCATTATCTAATCTGAGTTCTCATTGTCTGAATCCTCCTTTATCTTAACCATAAGATCATGTCTATGATTTATGGAAAGTTCAAGTTGTTATTTTAGTTTCTTAATAAATTCCTCTGCTCTTCTCAATTTGAATTTCAAGTCACCATTGTCTGCTTTAGCTTTGTCAATATCTTCAAGTGTTGCTTCAAATTTTTCCTCCAAACTTTTAGAATCCATCTTGATCTCCCTTAAGCTGTTAAACTTTCTTTCCAAGGACCAAAATCTCTAATACCAATTGTTAGGATTAAGTAATACTAAGAGTGGGGTGAATCAATATTACAACACTTTAAACATGAACTTTAAAATTTCCAACTTAACCATATAATTACTGAAATGAAAAGAACATAAACACACAAAACATAACTCATAACACTATGAATTGTTGTCGAGGAAACCCTGGCCAAGGGAAAACCCCGGTGGGGATGGTACCCACAAATATGAACTAAAAGTATAGTGTCTTTGTTAGGAGACCTAGCTCTGTTAGGAGACCTATCCCTATTAGGAGATAAATATTACATTAGTACATTTCCCTGTTAGGGGAATACAAAACCTTGTTAAAGGTATAATGAGCACACTACTCTTACAATCTAAAATAGTTCTGTTATAATCAATTCTCAGTAATGAACATTTCAAGCATCAACTATTCTTAGATAGTTCCAATTATAGCTTGCTTCTATCTTACATCACAATGCATCCATGCATCCCATATTCTTCATATCATCTCATCACTTCCACACTTTTCTTTACAAAAAGCTCTTCATATATATGTATTACATCATTCAGTCGGCTCTCTAATACATTAAAAAATAGAATTAATATATACTTAAAGAGTAAATACAAAGTCAGAGACCATATACTACTAAAAAATAGGTAATCCACAATCATAATCCAAGTTAGCATGTTAAGATTCCATGACATAATCCCTTAATCATCGTGATTGTTCACCTATCCTGTATCTTTGTTCCTATATCTTCACATGACTTCAAAACACTGTAACTCTCTGTGATCAACACAAAAACTCAAGCAATATTACCAAAAGATCATACATACTCCAAAATTTCTTCCTCTAATCTCACATGTCCCCATGCATCATATATTGTCTTCGTTGTCCAAAACTATACCGCTATACTTTGTATTTCTGATTACTGTACTTAGTCATTTTTCTATTTGTATATCCAAAACTATAAATGACTTCAAGTGATCATCATTATAGATGTGTTTCCATAAATGAAAACCCTCAATTGTATCATATCACTCCATAAATGCATCACTTTCCAACATCCCTCTCATCAATGTACGAGACAGGCTCAACATGATCTATAAACCTCTTAAAAGGATGCAAGGCAACCCACTGTGCATACTCAGGGTTAACACCTGCATCTATTACATCTTCTCTTTAATCTCATGGAATGGGATGAAGGCCCAATACCTCATCATAAGATTCTCTAAAATCTACACAAGGTCCCCATAATGTCCTCTTTGACTATACTTGAGCATAATGAGCTAACCCCTGTGGAATGTACTACGGTCGGCCAAACTGTCTCAAAACACGCATAAAGCACAATATCTCAATAACCAATGTGGTCCAACCAAGAAACCATCGATGCATGAACATAAAAGGCACCTTATCTTGATCCTTGGCTCAAGGCTCACATCTGATATAAGGCCTCCAACATACTTGATCCATATCATCAAGCATGCATCTTTAGTAATCTACTTTTCCCAATCGAGGCTACACAATCACTCCATGATAAGAAAAAATGTAGGACCAAACCACAGGATGAAATTTGTCTACAATAGGTCTCACTATAGGGAGATTCTCTCATTCCAAAACTAGTTATAACACTGCACCAACAGGAAGTGCAACATTGTGCTTATAAACTGCATAGTGCAGATCATGGTATATGTGGGCTACCACACATGAACCCCAAGAAAAAATCCTTGGATGTGCTATTATACCCTCCAAGATACATCCCCATCTAATTGATAATTTGTGATCCATCTATCAAGCATAAGAAAACCTCCCATGAAATTTGTCACCATCGAGTGAAGTGGCTCATAATGTTGTATCATCGTCCTCCATCAGATAGTCTAATCTCCAATGGTGGCATCTCCAAATACTCATCGATAATCCTCACCATCATATACATAATCATAGTATACTCTCTCCCCCATAGTAGGAATCTTGATAATCTTATATACATCCTCAGGAGTGATGGTTATCTCACCCACTGGTAAGTGGAAGGCATTATGGTTTGAGTGCCATCGCTCGGCCAAAGTAGTCAACAGACCCCTATTCACCCTGAACTAGGGCATATCAAGTAAACACCCAAAACTACATCACCTAATGATATGTCTATAAGCAACACTAAGATCAAAAATCATATCAAGTGACCATGGTTATAGACCACACACCACTAGTTTCCAAAAGGAAACCTATTTTTGATCATCTAACGTTAATAAATCAACCTATCATCTAATTTATCATTTATGAGTTCATCAAATTTCCTTACTCTAGATCTTGAGGATGGAAAATCAAATATATCAAACCTATCAACCTATCTAATTAACATCAATATTGAATCAAATGGACAATCTAGACTAACATCCACTATAAAAAATTGCAAAGTGCACAACCAGCTCATAGGCGCTACAACACCTATTGTAGGTGCTAAAACTATTCTAGCATGCCCTAGTTTAGGCACTAAAATAGAACTTATGGGCACTAAAATAGCTTATAGACACTGAAACAACTTTCAGTAGCTCTGGAAATATGTGTATAGGCACTAAAATGGTAAAAAGGATAGAAAAAAAAAGAAAAATTTGGCTAAAATCAACGAATCTAACTACGAATAATTTTTTTTTGAAAACTAGAGCTGGATATCAAAACATTTCAGTGCTCTATAGGCTAGTGCACACTATAATCTCCTCCCCTTGTTGAATTTGTGCTCCTAAATAGGGACAACCACGATTCCAGCTATGAGGTAAAAACTAGCTCAGAGAGGAAAATGACCAAAGAGGTGAGTGAAAATGAAATGGTAAAGAGGTGAATTTTAACCTTTATATGCCTACTTTTAACCTTTTGAAGGGTATTTTTTACTTTTTTCATCAAAGTAGGTCATTTTTATCACAAAGTTTTATCAGGAGATTTTACATTCAAATTTCATATCGGGAAAACAATCAAAATCAGAATTGTCACTAAAAATTTAGAAATTCATAAAAATCATTAAAACATTTTGATTCGTTTCCTGAGGGGGCATACGATCATTAGGACATGAAATCAATTGAATCGGGGAAATTTTCAAAATTGGAGACATGGAACATACAAATAAATATCATCATTGGGGCATTCACATTAAATCAAAATCAAAATCATGATCTATATTGAGGTTTTAACATCATAGAGACAACATCACATCATCAAAATCTGCATCTTCACATCAGATTGGACATCAAATCAGGTATCAGACATCGAACAATGGGTATTCTTTGAACCAACATGCTTTGTTCATTGATTCAAAGAGGGGCATTTGTATACACCTAAAATTGGTCAAATAAAGTCAAATAAAAAATAATCAAATACAAGTCATTTTTAATTAATTAAAATTAATAAATAAAATAACTAGGTAATTAAATTAATCATTCAATTTCACAGTTCATCAATTGATTAAATTCAATTCAATAAATCAATAATGGCTAAAGTAATTAATTATTTTGTATTAATTAAATCCTAATATCCCTCACCCATCACTACATGACGAAAATCAATCAACCAATGGGAAAAGAGGAAAGAAAGCACATGGATCACCAAAAGGCTTTCCTACCATGACCACTCAATCTTGAGGAGGAATCTTGTCCAATCAAAGGGGACACATCATTAACCCTTAACCTCAACCATTCTTTGACTATGGTTATCTTAACATACGTCCTTCACCTTGGGAAATCCTATAAATAGGATGCATAATTAGATTAAAGGATCCCAGAATCTTAAATTCATCCAATTCCATTCAAGCATCATAGTTATATTTAATTTGCATTCACTATCTTTGAAGGCAAATTGGTAATTGCATTTAGTAACATCATAATGGTGAATTCTGATGAGGTTTTAGGAGGATTTGAATATGGAGATTAGCTTAAATTGCATTAATTAACTTATCTTAGACATCAATTCATTATCTTAGATCATTAATATTCTTGTTCTAGGGGTTGTCACTTTAGGATTGCTTTGTGGTTGAGAGCATTCTTTGAGTACTTTTAGCTAGAGATCCAAGATATGCTCTCAATCATTTTAATTTGAATGTTAATTAGAATAGATCTATTGAATTTGAATTTATATTGTTATTGAATTAATGTTTCATGCATGTTTGTAAGTTGCAGGTTTACACATACATGAACATCAAGGAGAAATCCAGGAATATCAGGCTTAGGATGCAACATCCATAATTGGGATAGATCATAAATTTCCGTACTAGCCAAGCCTACAGGCATAGAATCAAATAATTATATAGAGTTAAGGGCTATTATAGAAGTACTTTTATAATGAAAATATTTAAAATTCAACAAACTAGAAATTGAAGGGGACTCATCTATAGTAGTAAATGCAATTAGAAAAGGCGCTACATCAATTTAGAAGTTGAATGCTTTACTGGAGAGAGCTTTAGAATTATTCAAACTCTTTAAAAAAAATACTATCAATCATATATATAGAGAAGGTAATACCAAGGCAGACAATTTATCAAATAAAGGGGTGGATGGAGAATTTACGGAAAGCATTGGTTAATGGAAAATAGTGGACTTAAGAAAGGATAAACCAAAATATCAAAAGCGATAGAGATACATCTATATTAGAAATATGGTAAAAATGATAATAAAAAAGAGAGTATATACTTAAACAAGTTAAAATAGAAAATCTTTATTTGTTGTTAGGATCCTTATAGTGGGAGGATTAAATACATTAATTTCATCTGTAAGTAAGGGATAGCTATTAGAGATGATCAATAAACAATATGATGTTATAATAGCTGAGATTATTTTATTAGCACATAAGGAAGATAATTTCACATGATCCCTAAATGGATCTAATAATGATATACATAAACTAAGGAATTTAATTTTTACCCCACTTCTTAACTCAATTTAAACCTGAGAAAGAACAGTCAAGATTGAGGATCATGTTCAACTATACATTGCCAAAAAATACCTAATGAAAGCATGAATTTAGGTTAAATTGGGATGAATTAGGAATAATATTTTTATTAAAAATGGACACCCCAATCTACATGAAAATGAAGAATAGACAAATTTATTTCATCAGGGTGGTGAAAACAGAGAGATTAAGGAAACTTTTGAAGTCTACCCACAATTTGGTAATTAGGGTAGTCCTAAAAAATGTTGGTAATGAATTCTTTGTCTTAGAAGAGTGACAAAAATCTTTTCATTAAGGTAAAAGTGGGTTTTGAAGGGGCCCCAAAACCCTATACAAGAAGATTTTGAGGGGGATTTGGAACCCCACTAAGGCGAAACGTTGCTCAAGAAAATACATTTAAAACCAGGAGCCCAAATCTAGCACATGAACAACAGCTAACAAAGATGAAACACTAATGCCCCATCTGCCCATAAACTAGAGAAAAAGGTCGAAGCCTCACATCATAAATGATTTTCTGGGGTTTGAAAGCTCCTCAAACTATTATCCAGGGTTTTGACATGGGTCCCAAAAACCACAGAATCATGACCAGCCCCAAAACCTGACTTTAGCCTCAATCAAAAATACCCAGCTACCATGATGGGCCCTTGAAAATTATCAGCATCCACCTGCCAATTCCTACCAAAAACCAGCAAGGAAAAAGAACCAAAAAATAATAAAAGAGGGTTAAAAAAGGCTCCCTCAACCATAGATTTGGGAACAAAACTGATACCCAAAACTATAAACTCTTGCATCAAGTTAATAATACTCTAACAACCTACAGAAGAAGGCCATTTGGGGTAAGGCCTCAAAGGAAAAGGACCCCAATACCACAAGTCATCCACCACCAAAGGCTTTCCTCTAGCACTATGCTAGCACAACAAAACACCCCACTCAGCCTCAAAAAGAGAAGGTGATAATCCTAAAGGATCATATTTGTCATCAGTATACAAGGAAAAAAATTTGGACTATCGGTAACATGATCATCGAGTAACAGCATACAGACAAGTGCAATGGTCACCGAAACAGTTAAGTGTAGAGGTCACTAAAATAGACAAGCATAGTGAACATCGAACTGGTAGACAATTCACAGAGTAAACTGAGAGCATAGTTTACAGAGTAAACTGATAGACAGTTCAGAGACATCACTGAGCACACACTATAGAGTAACCTGAGCACCAGTTTACCAAGAGACAGTTTCATTTTTGAGAAAAGTGGATCTGAGATACACATTAGATAAAGCACTTTAGTTTTATAAGTAGCTTTATGCTTAGCTGTAAAACCATTTCTTGAGGAACAACTAAAGCATATGTAATTGTTTTAATCAGTCTACCTGATTGTAAACATGCAAACTAGGAGATCAAGGTCAAGTTGTAAACCTTTGATCATAGAGTTTTTATTGTAAATCGTGAAACCTAATTAGGTCAATACATTGTATAAATAGATGTAGTAATCAATCAAAACATGATGATTGTAGCCACAACAGACATTTATGGGTTAGACAGAGAGTTTCATGTAGAAGAATAGAAAAAGAAGAATTTAGTTATGAAGAACAAGATTCAAGGCTATCGAGCATAACAGAGGTATTAATCAATCACTATAAGTGATACATATATCTTTTGAACTTAAAGGATCTGTAATCATTAATTCAAGATTTCATACTATCAGGTCAACAAGTATTTTTGACTACTCTCTAAAAATTGTAGAAAATAGAAGAAATCCTTTAAGAAGGTGGACTTAACAATCTTATTGTAAATCTCTTAACTGATGCACACTTAACAGTGTTGTTAAAATCTCTTAACCGAGTAGACCTAACCAGTCTAAAATGTTACTCCTAATAGGGTAAGATCATCAAAAGTGATCACACTTGTAGCCTTAACCGGTGCCTTCCATTCTGTAGATAGTGAAGCTTTGTGGGTTTCATCCCCACTGCATTTTTTACCTTCTAGCGGGGGTTTTCTGCGTTACCAATTCTTGTGTCATGTGTAACTACTTTTCATGAAGGTTTACATGCAATTAATTCTATGTTATGATATTACATGCATAAGGTCGAAAAGCAATATGGTAGGTAATTCAAAGAAAGATTACTAAGGGTTAATTGATAAAAAAATTTAAGGGTACTGATTCACCTCTCCCCTCTCAGTGCATACCATTCTATTATTCCAAAAATTGGTATCAGAGCTAGATCTCTTATTTGGAAAATTTTAAATCACTTGAGAGAAAAGATCATACAATGGAAAGGTATAAGCTTGATAAGAATATTGAGAATCAGAAGTTGCAGATACAAATCTTCTATGATCAATACAAAGAAGCAAGAATCAAGATGAGAGAGCTACTGGATGAAAGGAAAGTTATGGCATCTCGCTTCAATGAAACAGACTATCATGAAGAAGAGATACCTAATTTTTTTTTGTCATCAGGATCTACATCTAGCAATACATCAGACACATTTGAAGGAAGAATTATAAATCTTATGGAAATCAATCAACATCTGAAAGAACAAGTAAAGGTACTACAAATTGGGTAAGAGACACAGATGGTAAGGATAACTGATGTTATGAATAATGCTAGACAAGTTGAACAAGAAATAATATTAGCTATTGATGACAAGAGGAAGATCACTAAGAAGCTACAAGAGAGTGAAACATAGATACAAAGACTAACTAAAAATCATCATGAGATCACCAATCAAATAGTTCTTATGAGTCATGAGGCCAAGTGAGTGAATATAGAACTCAATGGGAAATTTGAAGCTATTGGTGAACTAAGAGAAGAAAATGAGAAACTAAAGCATGAAGTAAGGATTCAACAACAACATAATGACATGATCAAGAAAGCTGAAGAAAGTACAAAAAGAATGGATGAGTTTCTAAATGGACAAAGAAGACTCAACAACATTATCGGTCTAGGGTATATCGAGCGTAGAGAATCATCAAGTTGAGCTGATCAAAAAGATGTCTACACAAATCCAAGAATAAAGAAGTAGTCATGCAATCACTATGGAAAATCAGGCCACACTTCAAATGTTTGCAGGAGAAAAGCTAAAGGTATTCCTAAATCCACATCTACATTTATAGGTAATTATTATAACTGTAACAAGCATGGACACAAAGCATATGAATGCAGATATAAGGTAAAACAACCAAAGAAGGAATCCTACATGAAAAAATATTGTTCTACTTGCAAAATGCATGGCCACACCTCTCATGTATGTAGGAAAAACAAAAGGCAAGCATGGAAGCCAAAAGAACAAGAAAATGCTTATAAACCAAGAAGATTCAGTAACTCATATGTTTGGGATTCAAAACATGGGAAAATTGCACACCATGTGGTAGATATGGACACATAGCTACAAACTACATGAGGAAATGGATATGAAGGTCTAGAAGCTGGACTAACTCTGGAATGGCATGCTTACACTGTCATAAGGTCGGTCACCTAAGCAAGGACTGCAAAGACCGATTGACAAGGTCAAACACTTTTTCAAATGTGAACACTATTGAAGATATTAGGAGAATAAGAAATCAAATGTGGAGGAAATATTCAAGAAAATATGATGTTGGACCGAGCACCATAGTTGGTGACACCTCATCCAATGGATTAGGTGATATCACCACCCCCACCTAAGCATACAAGTAAGTATGGAATTGTACTATCCAAAGCTATATTTTACATCAGTTCCAATATTCATTTATAATATGCCAAATTAGCATGAATGGAGATGCACTATGGTATTACTTGTTATGATTTTGTGAATACAATCTCATTGGTCAATACACACCAAGCATCGTCGGTGTACATATAAAATCAAAGTTGTCAATGTAAACCGAGCATTGTCGATAACCATGTAAAAGAAAATCAAGTCTTTGATATATACCGAGCACCGTTGGTAAACATGTGAAAAGTACAACAAAGTTGTCACTTACCCTAAGCATTGTATTCTCACCAAGAAATGAAAACCTTGGTATAATGCTCGAGTGTCTTTGTCACCAAGTGGTAGCTAAAGCATTAAATGCACCACTTAGGTCATTTTCTATAAATAGGACATCGAAGAGCTCATTCATTCACCATGAAAAAATGAGAAAATAGAAAAGCAAAGAGGAGCGACCAAAAGAGACAAGTTTATAGATTGATCAACTGCAGATTCAAAGGTGATTCCAAACAGATTTCAACATCTACAGCGAAGATCATGTAAGTACCAAGACTTACCGAGCTCACAGTTCATTATGAAGAAAGTCCTAATTTTAAGAAACATGGCAACCACATCATGAGTCACAAAGATCAAGAATGAAAAGGACAAGAAGGTCAACCTGATCAAGAACTCTACCTGTGAAGATCCCAAGTATAAATTTTTCCCTGAGGTTGCTTCACAAACTGACAACCAAGGAGCATTCTCGAGTATACCTCCTAGGGTTTTTCTATTTGAAGACGTCTTAGCATACATCCACTTTAATATTGCAGAGATCAGAGATCTTGAGGTTGAAGAGGCTTAAAAAAAGGTTTTAAAAAATGGAAACCTTAAAGATGAGCACAAACACATTGAGGTGAAAGGGTTAACAAATTCCCTAATGTTCCCGAAAGAGTTCAAGACCGAGTGGGTTCAGATAGTACTTAGTCGATTACATGAAAAAAAAATGTGGTTGGATGAACCAAAACAAATCACTAAGGATTTGATTCACGCAGTAACCGATTATCTAGTAACCAACAAGGCCAAAGCCCTAAAACATCCTTCTTTCCCTGAGATTGAAAAATTAATAGGTGCAGTATGGGACGACAGAGGTTTAAAGTTTAAGTCAATCACCAACCCAGAGATGAAGTTAAGGGTATATGTACTTGGATACAAGGTATTGCAAGGTAGCCGATTGAATAGAATAGTATGTGGAGTAGTTGACACCTCCTATAAGATTATGAAGAAAGATCTACAACTAGACTTATCTGAGATACTATTGAAGAAACTAGAGGAGAACATGAGGACTATTAGGTCAACTAGATCTAATTCATGTAAGTTTGATTCACTCGTCATGTGCACATTTTTCTACTTTCAGAATTTCTTCCCATCTGTCGGTAATGTCAATTGGGACACAACCTGACCAATAACTACCCAAATTAGTGAATTCATCAAGTCACTAGGGGATAATTTCACATCAGTCATGGATGCATACTTCACTACCTTCAAGGACAGAATGCAGAAGAGAATGAGGATCCCTACACAACTAGTAGAATAGTATAAATATGACATATGTTTTGTAATACCTACCCCTTAGTATGCCTTTCTGTTTCAGTTGTCAAACTCTTTTAGGACCTTTCATGTATGTGTTGGTTATTTTAGTTCGTTTGAGGATATTCATGTATTTTGTTTCATTGTATTATTGATCCATTGTGTAGTTATGTTATATTTTCTATTTACATGTGATTTATAGTTATTCCATGATGGTTATTTATCTGTTATAATGTCATTTTGATTATGGTTTTCTAACAACACTGACCCTATATCTATATGCACATGGATCATTTGTATGTTTTACATTTCTGCTTGGTGTGTTTGATATGGTATGGGACAGAGTCATCGTTACTTGCTTCAGCGAGATCCACATGATAAACTGGTCTCAACCATTTTTTGTTATATTATATGTATGTACATTCATCTTTGTGATGACAGGTTTGCAGGTACCAGGCAACGTCTTCCCTGAATTGGCAGGAGTGAGCGTGCCCTATCGCAACATCTCAATGGTAAATGAGGGGAGATAATATTCAAGCCTAAATCCCTACCCTAAACCCTTGCTTTGTCCTATAAATGGATAAGAATCTGACTGACTGACTATCCTATCTGAATTCGTCAAGGTGACGTGGATTCGTGAGCCTATCTGTGTGTGCTTGTTGTTTATATTTTAGTTTTTTTTCTATTTAGATGGTTTTTAGTTGGATTTATGATGCTTATGCCTTGAGTGTTTAATGATTAATTTATTGTAATTATTCATTTTAATAATTACACCTTTAATAAGGTTAAAATATTAAATATATAATTATTTGATAATTAAATATTAATTAAATGTCTATATTTAATTAATTGATTTAATTATTAAGTCTTAATTTAATAATTAAGATTTAATAAATATTAAATCTAAAAATTGTAATTAATTGTGCAAATTGAATTATTAAATATTATTTTAAGTTGCATGATTAATTTATTTAATTTAAATTAAATATTCTCATGCTTTTTGATTTATGACTTTGATTTTTTATTTTAAAGCTAAGTTGTACATTGTTTTAAGTGAAATTAAAATTAAAGTATTTCTTTTAATTAATAATTAATATCTCATTAGGGTTTCACTTTTTGAAAACCTAATTACCTGGTTCTCTATATATCTGAATTGAAATCCATTTGGAGGGAGTTCAATCAGGTGAAAGGAGAATTCAGGTGGTTAAAGAATTTGTTGAAAGCTTAGGAGTATTTTGGAATTGTGCTTGCTTTAGGATTTGTGTTGAATCTTCTCATCAATTACTAAGGTAGGATTTTGAGACTTGTTAATTCCAGCCTTCCAGATCCATATCTTCTATGCATCTGGATTGCAAGGATCCTATGTTTGAAACTTCCTTGTTTGATGTTATGTGTTTAAATTGCTTAAAATTCAAAAATATGTTATTGGGTCATCTCTATGGCTTTTCCTTTCTATATTGCTGTTAGATTTGTAATTTTGGGCTTAAGGGTTTCATTAGAATATCTAGTTATGATATGGCATTAAGGTTATTGAAATTTCATGTTTATTTTCCCAATAGCTTTTTGGCTTTCAAATCTATGAAATCCCTTACCTGTAATTGAAAACCTACCTTTACTAGATTCCTATTCAAAACCTCAATTTCATATCTACACGGGAAACAAAAGAATAGTGGGGTTAGCTTTTGCATGTTAGAATAATAAATTAATTGAATATTTGCATATTTCCCTATATTTAGTAACTTGCATGTTCCTTAAAGATTTTATTATCTTTTCCTTTGAAATTTTATTATTTTTGTAAAATAATAATTAATAGATTGCTTAAAAATCGCATAAATGCATGTAATTTTTGTATTTATATTATGTTTCTAAGAAGAAAATAAATGTCTTTATATATATCCCTTTAAATGCATTATTTATTTTGGAAAAATAAATATATAAGTTTTTGTTTAAAAGAATACAATCTAGTTTTTTTGTTTGTTTTGAAAAATATATTTTCTAGTTTAAAAAGAAAAAAAGAAATCAAAAAAACAATGTTGAAAAAAAAAATTAATTAAAGTGTTTTTGTTTTAAAAGTTGTTTTAAATTAATTTAAATTTCTTTATTATTATTATTATTATTTTAAGTTTTTTTTTAAAAGTAAAATTTTACTTATTAAAGTAATTTTTTTAAAGTATTTTAATTAATATTAATATTATTTTAATATTAATATGCTTTTGTTTTATAGTTTTAATAATGTGGTATTATTAATTGATTAAATAATTTTATTAATGTCATATTAATATTTATTTAATAGTGTTAATTTTAGATTATTACATGTTGAGTTATATTGTGTTTTTAGTAATTTATTTAAATAGATTAATTTATATACATAGTTTTATAGATTAGTCTATAGAAGATTTAATTTACTTTTTTTTGAGTTTTAAATATAATGTTTGTTGTAATTTTATTGGGTAAACTAATTTGTATAATGCTTATTATAAATTGATTTATTGCTATGTTTTGTTAATTTCTTTCAAAACTGAGTGTTATCATTGTGCTTTATTAATTCTTTGGGATATTGAGTTTTATCATGCAATGATTTGTTTTTGGGTGTCTATTAATGGATTAGGTACTTCTCTTTTATGCATCTGTATTATTTTGGGTATATGTTGGGACTAGTTGTTTATGTATGATTATTTTGGGGTGTTTGAGATTAGTTGTTTGATATTTTTACTGAACCTAGTATGTATGAACTCCTATTATGTGATCTTTTGAGATTTCCTCATGTTGTTATGGTTAATGGAGAACAAGTAGTTCATGTATGGGTAGGAACCAGTTTATGAGACTTTTGTGCATGTTTATGACCTTGAGCCTAGGGGAGGTTAATTAGGTCCATCTTAGGGGAGTGGCTTACAATAGGGGTCCAGGGCCCAAAGAGGCCAATTCTAGGGTAACTTATCGTAAGTTATTAATAAGTGATAATTTAATAATAAAACTTAAATTTAAACATTAAATATAAGATTGGTTAGCGTGTTGAGATTCTGGGGTCCAAGGTAACTCAACAAGATGATGCTTGAGGTCTTGGGTCTAGAGAGGCCAGTCCAGAGTAACTCAAGTGATTGATCATGTGATGACACTCCCACAGAATGTAGCCTAGGTTTCTTCCATAGGTCTTTCTTTACCTTCTATGGTTGTGGTTTTGTCATTTGGATTTTTGGTTTCAGTGGTTGTTTCATGTTGGTGCTTTGGTTGATTATTGTATGTTATTTGGATGGTGTATCCTTATGTGATCTTGGATCTCTTGTGTGTCTTGATATTTCCTATCCTTATACTTCTGCTTTAGTCTTTCTGATTTGTGTTCCCATGTGTGGGTCTGATTTTATCTCCTCAGCATGGTGGGAGTGGACCTTTGGTTCTATGTGGTCGGGTGGTAGTGATTCTTATTACCATTGAGATTTGACATTCTTCTTCATGCTTGGATGATCCTTGTAATTCTACCTTCCTATTCTTCCTATTCTTTTGGAGACTTGTGAAGTTTCATGAGTTGTATATTTGTAACCATATGTGTATATTGGTTAACATCCTTTCAAAGGATGTATTGTATTATTTTATTACATATTATTGTATACTCTGAGACTTGTGCAGTGGATGTTGATTTGGTAGTATACCTTGGGTATCAGATGTATATGTGGTCTTATTATATGAGATGTATATTATTGGATTCACTTGTTGTATCATTTATGTTAGTTATTTGTAGCTATTCTCATAGATTATTTTACTTAAGTAATTCTACGTCAAGGAACCCTCGAGATGTGTAACCTTTGTTGAGTTGTACTTATGTGTATTATACTTGTACTTCATTATATTGCTTCCACATTGTTATCATTATTGTTTGTAAACATTTAAAAAAAAATTATCCTGTTAACTTAGTGTCATGTTTAGATTAGTTCTCTTGGGTTCCCTGGCGGGGCAATACATGTTTCATAGTGGATATTGACACCACTTTAATTAAACTAGTTGTACTGAGAACAACATGGTTACCACCAATGGATTATGAGATCAACATTGATCAAGCCACAAATTCTATTGAAGCCTTGCTAAATGAAGCAGTGGGAAAATCATTGGCCAGATTTGGAACTTATGAAAAAGTTAAGGATAGAATCAAAACGGGCCTAGTAGTGAAGAAGATAGACCGAAAGAAGAATAAAATTATAAAAACACTTGAGAAGAAACTTTCAGTAGATGATAAAGATTTTGAACAAGATGTCATTAAGGTATAGTCACTCGTCGGTGAAGGTGAAAATTTGAGTTATTCTGAATCTACTAAGTCAGATGCACCACCAGCCAAGAAGGAAAAGGTTAAAAATGTGGCAGCTGCATCAAGAACAAGGAGTAAGACTACCAAAGATGCAGATTCACCAGTGGTTAAGAAAGGCACAATGAGGACTTATAAGAGAAATTCTCAAATTGATAAAATAGCACCGAGGCAAAGAAGGAGATATATCAGAGGTAAAGAGGATAAGTAAGATACTGAGTAGGATGAAAAAGAACAAGGAGTTCAAACAAAAAAGCTCAAAGTTCCTCATACAGTTGATGAAGTTGCTGAGTCAATCATCAACATCGGGAGAATATCACACCGAAAGATTAGACAATAGCTAACCTTGTCTCTTGGAGATCAAACCAAGATAGAAGAATCCATAATTAAGGCAATGGATACATACAAGTATGTACCAATATAATTCAATAAGAAAAATCCACAAGAGCTTAGTGACAGAATATCAAGAAGGTGGACCTATGCACTGTATACAAAGAAATAGATAAGGGAAAGATCCCTAGTCACACTCATGCCACCTGAGACAATAGTTGAAGAGATTGATGAAACAATGAAAGAGAATTCAAAGAAATTCTTAGCAAAGATGAGAGCCTACAAAGTAATAGAGGACTGATTACAAGAGCTTGACAAAGAAAGTGATGAGACTTGGAATGAAATATTCAATGTCCCCAAGAAGGTACTGGCTCTTACTGAGAAACCTCACTATGAAGAGAAAGAGGCCACACTGAGTCTAGAGCACATTTTCATAAATGATACCAACGACATTAATCCAGTTGAGTTGACAACACAGGCAAGAAAGGCCATGGATGATGTACCAAAAAATATTACAATCATTAGGGGATATACAAAAAAGATCACAATTAAAGATATAACACTTATTGATTCTGACGATGATCCCAAGAAGGATGAAGATGTAAATGATGAAACTGAGAAAGAAAAGGAAAAGGATACAATAGATGTTTCACATGTAAACATACCAGGTCATGTACCCTTAATGATACAATCTATCAATATCATTATAGAAGCAAAGGAGAAGACACCTGAACCTGATGCAAATAATCCAATAGACACAGGTGATGAACAAGGAAAGCAGACAGATACAAATGAGGAGCAGAAATATGCAAGTGGAGAGGATAAAAAAAGTGATACCAAGGAAAACAAAGAGGCAAACAAAGCTACAGATACATAAAAAGTTGGTTCAGAGACGTCTACTACTAACTGATAGGTAAATATCGATCAGCAAGCCAAAGGCACCACACCTCCCACATATTCACTTAGGAAAATAGAGAAAGAAAAAGAACTTGCAATGGTAAGTCATAATCCTACTTCCACTAATCTTACAAAGAAGAAGAAGAAGAAGAAGAAGAGAAAAGCTCTAGTCACATTATATGAAATTATTGATATACCAGACTGTGATCCTAGAACATTGGAGCCAGAGTCACTTACTAAGTATGGAGAACTCTGTAAAAGAAAGGCAATTCAAGACAAGCTCAAAAAGGAGCACAAGAAATCACAAGTCCTAGAAAGCACAAAATAAATATTATTGCAAATTATTCCTGACACTGAAATTTATCAAAATGCTCCTATACTTTATCAATTAGAGGTTTTGATCGACGTCATTACATCACAAAATGTAGATGCAAACAAGGTCATTAAGGAACGTGCTGAGCAGAAGTGTCAATACAAGCTTACAGAGAAGATCAGCCAAGAAGTGGTGGAAAATAAGGTTAAAATTTTTGAATTAGTAACTACAATGGAACCAATCTTATCAGAAGTAGTTAAACTAGTTCAAAAGTTGTACACAATAGAGCATTTCACTACCAAGCATAGTGAAAAGATAGCAAAGATAGATGAAGATCTTAAGGCTAGTGCACAAAGTCTCACAACTGAAGAAAATGCATTCCAATTGCATTATGAGAAGATTGTAGAGTCAAAAAGGTTGAGATTAGAACTACAAAGGGCTAAAATAATAATTTGAGATGAGGTAACAGGGCTCCAAGCTATGTTACTCCCAAATCTCACGCTGTTGTTGAAACACATGACTTCGGAAAAAGCATTGATTTCCACCCCAGAGATGTTTGTTACCGATAGTATATATGACATGAACACTAGACTCACATTGGAATACATGACCCTAGAACACCTCCATGAGAAATGGGAGAAGAAAATGGCAGACATTCAAAAATCCCATGCCTACATACTTGACAAGTTGTAAGTATTACACCTTTGCCATTATTTTCAAAAAAAGGGGGGAAATTATATGTGAATGTGAAAGGGGGAAATATATAAAGGGGGGAAAATATATGTAAAGGGGGAAACATGTCAAAGACCAAAGAGGGAAATACACAAAGGAGAAACATGTACATACCGAGGCATGCATATAGGGGGAGTCATTTGATAAGGTAAACACTTGGTGTATATACTGAACACATCAATTAATTGTATATATCAATCAAAACATGATTATTGTAGCTTCAACAGACATCTATGGATCAAACAGAGAGTTTCATGTAGAAGGATAGAAAAATAAGAATGTAGTTATGAAGAACAAGATTCAAGGCTAGCAAGAAGAACAAAGGTATTAATCAATCACTATAAGTGATACATATATCTTGTGAACTTAAAGGATCTATAATAAAAAATTAAAAGTTGCATACTATCAGGTCAACAAGTATTTTTTACTACTCTCTAACAATTGTAGAAAATAGAAGAAATCCATTAAGAAGGTGGACTTAACAGTCTTATTGTAAATCTCTTAACCGAGTGCATACTAAATAGTGTTGTTAAAATCTATTAACCAAGTAGAATTAACCAGTCTAAAATATTACTCCTAATAGGGTAATATCATCATAATTGATCACACTTGTAGCCTTAACTGACACCTTCCATTCTGCAGATAGTGAAGCTTTGTGGGTTTCATCCCCACCGTAGTTTTTACCTTATGGCAGGGGTTTTCTGTGTTACTAATTCTTGTGTCGTGTGTAACTACTTTTCATGAATGTTTCTATGAATGTTTACATGCAATGAAGTCTATGTTATGATATTACATGCATAAGGTAGAAAATAAATATGGTCAGTAATGCAAAGAAAGATTACTAAGGGTTAATTGATAAAAAAAAATTAAGGGTGCTGATTCACCCCTCCCCTCTCAGTGCACACCATTCCATCATTCCAATAGAAGGGCCATCACCCAACCAGATCCAACCTTCCATCATGTAGCTAAAGGAAAGAGGAGACCACTCACACCCCCTAGAAAACTCCATCCAACAGTCACATTCCACCTGCATAGGATGTGCCTCCATCACAAAATGAACTTCCACCCCAATAGTAGTCAATCATGAAGGAGGCATGAGAAAGGAGATACTCCACCACCAAAAAGCCAAAAGAAAGAACCCCACCTCATTAGGGGAATACTCCACCTTTATAGGAGTATATCATGGAAGAAAATGACCAAAGAGAGAAGCCCCCAAAAGAAAGGCATCCAAGCCACCCACCTAGAAAGAAAAAAACTTCCATCAACAGGGGTGAGGCAAAAATGGAGGTCACAGACATTGTAGAACAAGAAGAGGCAAATTTGTCCCTCACAGATTCCAACCTAGTAGCAACATATTCATAAGATAAATCCTTGCAGCACCCAAGTGTTCGGAAAAATAGCCCACAAGCACAACTAAGAGGGGGGTGAATCATTTTTGATATAGAATATTAAAATTTATAAGCCAAAACTACAATTTCTTGATATTATTATCTTAGACATGACAATTACCTATTTACAAGGGTGTTGACCTTGTCTTTTTTCAAATAGCTTATCTTTGTCCTGATGTGTTCCCGTCCATCGATCACACATCTGGGTTGTTTGTTGATCCCAAATCGATCTCACACTTCAACTGCATTCTTTGACTACATGTGTTCCCATAAAGATCACACATTAGTAAATGTATGCACCCTAAAATGGTCGCCTAGACTATGGACCCCCATTCTTCAATTTATCAAATGACAATATCAATTTATCAATTTCCTAAACCGATGCTTTGCAATATTTTCAATTCAAATAAATTTCCTTGATCAAATAGTAATTAATTCAATTATTTCAATATTTCCTAAGATTTGATCATTTCATCAATAATATTATTCAATTAAAAGAAAACACCCCTTTTAATTAAATAAAATAATATTATTTAATTAAAAGAAAAATCCCTCTTCTAATTAAATAAATAAAATCCTCACTTAAAGCTCTCTTTTTTATGAAAAAAAGGAAATAAATCAAATAAAAAATAAATAAAACTCCTTTTTCTCCACACATATCCCTAAGTGGTGGGATTTTTCCTCTTACTTGCCTTTTTAGGGATTTATCCCACATTGCTCTTGAGGATTCATTCCTCTCCACGCTTTCCTTTATAAGGAGCCCTCTCCTTCTCATTAGACATCAGATATATACACTTTAATGCTATTGTTATGCTGCAGGTTTGGAGAGTGATCTTGGAGGAGAGTTTGAGTACTTGAGCTTGAACCATGCAACTTCTTCTTGTCTTCTTCTCTCATGCATTAATGAAAATCCATTTAGAGTAGATTCATGTTAATTTAGACTCATATTTCCTTTCAATAAATTAATCTTGCATATTTCTTTCATAGATTAGCTTGCATATTTCCCTTCATATAGATTAGTTTCCTTCCATGCATTGTTATCATATAGAATAGTTTTCATTGTCATTTGCAATGCATATTTGGTGACCATTGAGGCTAGCATTCTTTCTCTTCCTCTTTGAATATCTCATTTTATTGTGTACTTGCATGGGCATAACTAGGTCTAAACTAAGGGCCTTCATCACAAACCCTTTCACTTCATGAATAGGGAGCTATGAGTCACCATTTGAGACCTCATTCTTGAGCAATCTTGGATATAATGACTCATAGAAGTGTGTCAACATTTTAGCACACATTGATGTCTTGAGAAGAGGTTTCAACTGATTTCCTTATGTTTTCAACCAAGATGTCTGCTTCCTCAATCTTCTTAATGTGTTCAAAAGTGAATTTGACTCTGTCCATACAGTTACCTCTCACATTTCTTCCTTTTGGTGCTAACTCTTTCAAAATTGCTTGACCAATCTTCAATGAGTTGAGATCTAATGAGAAGTTCTTTATTAGTTCATCCAACCTTTCCTTTTTGTACTTGTCTTCTACAATTTAAGTAGCTGAGTCTACTAGACTTGTGAAGTTTTCTTTGAATGTTGTCAAGATGCTATCGACATCATCAACTGATTGAATATTTTCCAATTTCTTCTCTCTTGGCACTAGGTTGTTCAAAATGTTTACTGAATCAAGAAAGAGAGGATTTCTCATAACTTGTTTCTCTTTTGATTTATCCATGGATTTTACACTTATTTTGATCAAGTCTTCTTCTCCCCATGCATCTAGGTTTGTTGAGTCAGGGATCAAACTTGACAACAATGATATTGATGGTTTGAGAGATGGTGTGAATATAGCATTTTGACTAACATCCATACATTCCTTTTTCACTGGGATCTCCACAGAGGGTGGTTCATTAGATTGATTACCTTCCTCATTATTCGAACATGTTGAGTCTTCAGTAAGAACTTCATCTTACTGTAAGGAGGTATTATCAGTGCATAACTTCTCAGCTTCTTCAGTGCCAAAAAAATGCTTTGAAGTCATTATTTGAAGCTTTCATTATTATCTTAACATCATTGATAATAATGGTTTCATCTAAATATTTGACTATATCAGAGGGTGATGGAACTTTGGGTGCAGAATCATGTGGACCTGTCATAGGCACATTAAGAATCTCTGATTCTTTTTCTTGTTTGAAAGGAACTAGAGTCACTTTAGTTGTAGGCGTCCTTGATGGATACATATTTTTGTCCAAAAACACTTTCTCAAATGATTTTTCTATCTCTTTTCCAACCAACTCATACTCTTTATTCATAATGTGAAGAGTTCTTGTCTTGGTTCTTAGATGAGGTTTTACCAAATATAACAGTATTTCCTTCTCATCATGAGAGAAAAAATGGAGAAGATTATCTAGTGTTTCTTCTCTAATCCTCATATCTTCTTCTATTGCTTGTATTTTTAATAAGTCAAGTATGTTCCATAACCTGTCTAGAATGACTGTCTTAAGTTCCAAAACTGATCTTTTAAACTTGATCATATGTGAGATAATCATAGAATGTATTTCTAATTTATCTATCTCTTGATACTTGTCATAGACATTTGCAATTGAATCTAGTCAACCTTCATTAATGATTATGTTCCTTAATATTTCAAGACTAGGTTTTAATCCTACCTCAGGAGGGGCTTGAGTATTCTTTACTTTGCTTTGTGTTGTCCTTGAGGATGGTGGCTTGTGGGAACTTGCTTAAATAGGGTTTCACAGAGATTCTGAAATGACGCATTCATGCTAGGGTTCCATTACAACTGCAATCCACTTCGCTAACCAACCAATGGTAATTAGTCAAATGTAAAAGTGAAGATATAAGATCTTTTACTGACTTATAACTGAGTTACTGCATTTAATGCTTGTTTCTGTAACACTGTTTCCACTAAGAATTTCAATCTTTGTTCTTTTTGAAGTACAAGCTATGCATCCATGCATACTTCCTCAATTTATGACCAAATACATGAATTCATAGGTGCATACTTAGAGGTGAGTATACCAGCCATGCAGGGGTTTAGAGCTAGATTAGCTTCCCCTATGACCATGAGGGTCAGCTAACCAGAAGTAGAAGTTGCATCCACTATGGATGCATCTACTATTTTGTTAACACCATCACACTCCTTTACTTCAACCCATATTTTTCCTAAATATTCTATAGCTTTCACAAACTTGAATTCTCTAGATTCTTCAAATAGAGATCCTTGAGACTTATTAGGTCTTTCTTGTCTTTGCGTTCTAGATCTGCAAAACCTTGAGATGTGTCCAGCTTTGTTACAAGAATGATAGATTACTGGTGGCTTATTGACATGATTAACCTTGTTGCACTATTTATCTACGTGTCCCTTGTAGTTTCATATTTGACATATAATGTTCTGATAATTTTGCTGTGATTGATTTATCTGATTGTACTGAGTCTTACTTCTTTGATTTTGTTGTGTCTGATTTCTTAGATTTGATCTAAAGTGTATGGCTCTATGTCCAAATTTGTTGCATGAATAACAATAACCATTGAAAGGTCTTACCTCTTTACAATCCCTTGCCATATGTCCTTGTTTGTTACAGGCATAACAAGTACGGTTAACAATTTTGCATTCATCTTTAGGTGGTTTTGCTTTAGCCTCTGTAAGATTCTCAGTTGCCTTTGCTTCTATGGTTTCTTTTTGTACTTCCTTTCTTTCTTTCATTGTATTGATTTGAATTTGTGCTTCATTGTATCCAACACCAGTGGTATCACCTCTTAACTTTTGTGCATAAAGTTGTGATTGTAATAGATTAGAACTTGTGTGTAATTTTTCAATATGATTCTTGGCTTCTGTCAACTTGGGTTCTATCTTTTTCTTGATGTTTTCCAACTCCAAGATCTTCATATTTGCTTGCATAAGTTCTTCATCTAATTTTTTGCTTTCTTTGGTATTTTCTTCAATAGCTGTTAGGCTATCTTTAGTTATTCATTCAAATCTTCAATCTTATCTTTTAGAGACATGTTTTCTTTATTCAGCTTTTTGACCATTTTTCCCAAATAATTCGTAGAGCAAGCTTTCAAATCTTTTCTTAATTTTTTGATGAGCATTTGCAAGCCATCAACTTTCAATTTTAGTTCTTCATTTTCCTTTTCAGATCTATCAAGATCTTCAAGAGATGCTTCAAGATTTTTTTCAGATGTTTCACTTTTGATGAGTCCATGATCTGCTCAAGTGGTTAAACTTCTTTTAGAGGACCAAAGATCTGATACCAATTGTTAGAAACACATGATAGGGGGGGGGGGGTGAATTAGTGTTTGGAAATTTAGCATATTTCAAAAACTTGAAACTTAAACCAAAATAGATAAAAAATTAAGCATAACACATTAACACATAACACAAGATATGTTTACAGGGAAACCTTGATCAGAGGAAAACCTCGGTGGGAATTAGTACCCACAAATAATTGTACTAATCTTATGAACTTGTTAGAGTTCCTTTATCCTAGTAGGAGCAATATTTACAATGCATGTACAATGAACATGTTAGGAGTCTTTACAAAACACTGTTAAAGGTGGCTGACTCACTGCCAGAGCTCACTGCTCAATAAGAAGAAGGCTACAACCTCCTAATAACAGATACTCACAATATCTGAAAGTAGAACTGTTGTTATGACACTGCTTGTCTGATCAGTTCCTCTTGTGCACTGAATCTCTAATCACTGGTAGAGCTTTATCTCATTTTTATTATTCTTCTTTCTTTGCTATCTTACTTATAATTATTCTTTTTTAACCATTCGACACTCTAATACAAAATATATGTTAAGTATATATACATACTCAATAGATGCAACTAAAGACTAGGACTTAGTCGGCCCAAAAATAACATACACAACACTTCCAAATGAATTGGATTAAGCATGTTTACATGAGTTCTAATAACATAATTACAAAAAAATCACAATAGGAACATAGCCAATGGAAAAAAAATTAACATGCACTAATAAAAAACTAGAGTCGGCTCCATGCTCTATTCTACCGAGCTGCTAGGGCACTTGGACTTGCTGTAACTTCACCATATTGATATATCTGAACCTACATGTATAGACTTAGGATAATATTATATCCATAATCTTGTATCCAAAGACGTGGACAATGACTCGATCATACGCATGTGTGCTGGTGCTCTGCTCAGTGGATATATCTCTAACTGAACTATCTTCTATACTTAGTCAATTTTGGTCTTCAAGGTTTATGAACTGACTGTCAAAACTTCTATATGACTTTGTTGCCATATTGACAACACAAAATTAGTCATATAATCTATGTAGTGTCAACTTTCAAAAAATAATGATGTTGAATGCACTTAATGATTTTAATGTTTATATAATTATTATGAGATGTGCACCTAATATGCAACTCAATATATTGATTAATATTATGCAATGAATTAATGAACTTATGAAATGATTTTGATATGCAACTGGAATGAACCTAAATGGAATGCCACTAAATGATAATAAAACTACATGCTTTAAATGATTAATGTAATGTCACTTTATTTAATGATTAATGAAATGCTTTTAGTATGCACACCTAACTTAAATGCAATGTACTTGATAATGATGATTAATTCCATATAATTAATGCAAGTGAAATGATTCTATTTGATATGAATTTCCTTATTGTAATGATATGTTACTACATGATTAAAAAAATGTTAAAATGTAATTATTCTAAATAAAACAAAAGCACTTAAAATGTACCTAAATGATATGCAATTGAAATGAACCTAAATAATTTAATTCCTTTAATGATAGTGAACTTTATATGTAATGAGATTGCAATGATATATATATGCAAATTTATTGTTTTCATTTAAATTCCAACATATTCTACCTAAAAGGATAATTTTGATGATGTGAGCTTGATTAAATTATCACTTCCCTTGAGAAATCCCATATTCATTATCAATACAAGATTAATCTAATATGAATGCAAATTTCAATGCAACTAATCGTTGTCACTTTTCATTGGAATAATTTATTTTTCTATTTTCATCATTGAGCTTTTTTCGTATATCATTGAAATTGCTACAACCCTCACTGGTTAGATTTTCAACCATGGTGATATGAATACCGTTTTCATTGGATTCAATGTTGCAAGTGAATCCTGGAATTAAGATATGAAAAATGTAAATGGCGATTATATTCTTTTGCGTAAAAAGACAATGAATTAATACCTTTCATATGAAAATGTCCTCGATGATTCTTTGACGATCATGTCTTTAGACAAATTTTCATATTTCTTTGAATCAATCCAACAATAAGAAAATCAAGAAAATATCACGCTTCATCATTGCTCCTCTTGTCCAAAGACATCCTAGAGTTTCTAAAAATACATGATGTAGAAAATGAAGAAACATATGTTTGAATCTTGTTGCCTTTTTTATTTGATCCATAGTTTCAAAAGATTTTAATCCATTTTGTTTATTTTGATTTTGTTCAAACTATTAGATTCAATGTTCAGATATGATTTAATGTGTTACTTTTAATCTTGGTTGAAATTTTGGATGATTGAAATTTGATATGTTGGATTATTCGCAAAGTCCAAATGTTATAACCCTTGATCTTGATGTAACTTGTTTTGTGTCAATGCATGTTTCTATTTTGATTAGATCATTGAGTTTGGATGGTGCCCCTAGTTGTTTTTGAAAATGATAATGGAGTAAGACCAATTTCCAAACTATTGATGAAATATTTGTAGGATAATGTTTCCTTAAAGGATTATTATGGCTATGTACAAATGATGGAATGCAAATGGATATGTACAAGGATGATGAAAATGCAAATGCAATGCTTGATAGTTAATGCAGCTCAACCTAGAGCAAGTAGCTCTTGTTTTCTAGGTTTTCACTACTTAGATTTATTATATTTTTTTCTTTTATTTGCTTTTTTTTGCTACCAAAGCGCCTATTTACTAAGTTTTCACCAAGGCACTTTTTCTCTTTCATTTTTTTTGTATTTTTTTTTTTTTCATTATTTTTTCTTTCTTCAGGATTCATATTTACTATTTTTATTTCTTTTCAGGTTCACTTTTTTCTTTACAAACTGATACTCTTCCATTTGATACTCTTTTATCTGATACTCTTTCAACTGATCAGGTACATAACCTCTTAAGATGAATGCTATTTATAGTTTCTTCATATTATTCTCCATCATATGTGGCTAATTTGTAAGTTTGTTTTCCATAGGATAATGTGATGACAAAGGGTCCTAGCCAATTTGCTTCAAAATTTCCTTTATTTTCCCTATCTTGTTGATTTCTTGGGTTATCTATTAAAACTAGATCACCAACATGAAACTCTCTAGGTTTGATCTTTTTATTGTAGTTCCTTGACATCCTCTTTTGATAAATCTTTAAATAATCATAAGCTTGATGTTTATACTCCTCAAGTAGTAATAATTATTGCAACCTAGAAACTCTATAGTCTTCATCTATCAATATGACATGTAGTGAAACTCCAAGTGATGGAATTTAAACCTCCAAAGGTAAAACTACCTCAGTTCCATAGACAAAAGAGAAAGGTGTAGCTCCTATAGGTGTTCTTATGCTGGTCCTATAAGCCCATAATGTTGGATTTAATTTAATGTGCCAATCCCTACCTGAATCATCAATTGTTTTCTTATTTATCTTAAGGATGTTTTTGTTGGATGCTTCTTCTTGTCCATTCCCTTGCAAGTAATATATGGAAGAGAAATGTTGAATAATATGAATTTTTTTCACATAACTCTTTGAAATCCTTGTTTTTAATTGTCTCCCATTATCTTTTATAATTACATGTGGGATACCATATCTAAAAATTATGTGATTTAAGATAAACATGGAGATTTGTTTTCTTGTTGTAGTTGATAAGGGTACAACTTCCACCCATTTTGTAAAATATTTTGTTGCAATTATACTATATTTGTGATCATTTAAGGAAGGAGTATATATCATCCCAATAAAAAAAACCATTGATAAAAGGGACGCGGTGTAATCAATGGGTGTAATTCTTATGTGGGCACACGTATGAGGTTCCGATGGAATTGGCACTTTTGGCAAATCCTCACAAACTGGCATGATTTTTTTTTCATTATTGCCAATAGTACCCCACCCTGAAGAGTTTCTTAGCTAAGGTAAACCCACTTGAGTGTGACCCACAAATACTCTCATGAATTTCATGTAAGGTTATCCTAGATTCCGCACCCTCTAAACATCCAAGCAACGTCTCGTCAAGACCTTTTTGATATAATGTGTCAGCTATAAGGGTAAAATGAGAGGCTTGGAATATAAAGTTCCCTTTTTCATTGTGGGATTGGTTTAATGGTAGGGTACTATATTTTAGATACGTATAGATAGGACCATACCAAGTACAATTAGGACCCACAATTAGGCAAATTATTTGGGAATCAGGATGGTCATATGTAGGTTTAACCAATTCTTCCACCAAGAATTCATATATTTCATTTTAATTAGGTACTTGTAGAATTGAAGCTAGTGTAGACATGGCACTTGATTCTTTATTCTCAACTCTTTGTATTTTATCGAATGTGATCAATATAAAATATTTCTTAAAATCATCAACCATCCTTTTGTAAGGCATGATTTTTTTATCCTTGGTTCGATATTCATCATTAATTTGATTAATGATCAACTGGGAGTCTCCATATATTTGTAATTATGTAATTCCCTTTTCTTAAGCCATCTTGAGTCCAATGAAAAGTGTTTCATATTTTTCTATATTATTGGTGCATGGAAACAAGATCTTTAGGACTTTGGTATTGTGAGGCCTTGAGGTGCAATGAAAAGAACTCTCACTCTCAATCCATGTTGAGTATACGACTTGTCAAAGTACAAATTCCATGTTTTAGGTACAAGTGTAAGAATATGTACATCTGGAAACTCTATTTGTCGAGGTTCTTCACTTGATATTGGTGCTTCTGCTAATTGGTTTTCTATAACTTGTCCTTTGATAGATTTTCGATCTACATACTCAATGTCAAATTCACTTAGTACCATGACCCACTTAGCCAACCTTCCTATGAGAGATGATATACTAAGAAGATATTTTAATGGATCAATCTTATAAATTAACTTGATTTTATGTGCTAGCATATAATGTCATATTTTTTTAGAATTAAAAACTATTGCTAGACATGCCCTCTCTATAAATGTGTAATCAAACTCATATTTCACCAAATTTATACTAATGTAGTAGATTGATTTTTGTTTTCTTGATCATATTCTTGTTCTAATAAGGCTCCCAAAGAATTATTGGTTGTTAAGATATAAATTATCAAAGGTTTCCCTAGTATTGGATCCATTAAGATGGGAGGATTCATCAAATATTTCTTGAAGAGATCAAAGGCTTTCTCCCATTTGTTTCCCCATTTGAATAAAATGTCCTTATGTAGTAATTGGGTATAATAATGATACTTTTTTTTCCAATTGTGATATGAACCTCCTTATGGTTTTTAACCTTCCTTGCAAAGACCTTACTTGGCTAACATTTCTTGGTTCTCCCATTTCCATGATGACTTTGACGTTTGTTGGATCTACCTCTATTCCTTTGGCTGAAATAATGTACCCTAGCATTTTTCCTGATTGGACTCCAAATGCACACTTTTTTGGATCTAGTCTCACTTTTAATTTTTCCAAACTTATGAAGATTTTGTCTATAATTGGTAGATTCTCATCTCTTGTATAATATTTTGCTAAAATGTCATGTACATAATCCTCCATGAATGTATGAATCGTGTCATGAAAAATGGTTTTCATAGCTCTTTGGTATGTATTCCTAACATTTTTGAGACCAAAAGGCATCACATTGCAACAAAATGTACCCCATGCACAAGTGAAAGAAATTGTATCTTGATCATTAGGTGCTATTTTTATTTGATTTTACAGAAAGAATCCATCCATTAATGAAAACATAGAATGTCCTGTGGTGAGGTCGACTATTGTATCGATGTTTGGAAGAGGAAAATCATCATTGGGACATGCCTTGTTTGAATCTCAAAAACATGTAAAAATTATTATGCTCTTATCATATTTGGAAACATGTATTATATTTGAAATCCATTATGCATATGCAATAGGTCTAATAAAACTAGTATTCAAGAGCTTCAATTCTTATTTAACCAATAAAGCTACATGTGGGTGTATTTTTATCAACATTTGTTTCACTGGTTTAACTCCTAGCGCTATATTGAGATGGTGTATTATCAAGTCTGGATCTAACCCTGACATATCAACATATGACCATGCAAAATTGACTTGTCTTTCCTTGAAAAAGTTGATGAATTACTGCTTTCCTCTTTGGACAAAGATGTTTCTAAATTGATGATCTTAGGTTCTTCCTCAGTTCCAATGTTTATTTTCTCTATTGGCTCAACCAATATAGATGATCTTACTTCATAGTGTCTAGGTAAAGTGTCAAGATTCTCATCCTTAAGTGCCTCAATCAGGTTTCACCTTCGAATATGTCTTGTATTTTTAATTTTTTCTAATCTAGCACTACCACCTTGTGGTTTTCACCACTAGATCTTTTATTTCTCTTTTTATTTTTGTGACTGAGAAAATTGACACTTTCCCCCATTTCTGCCTCTTGATATGATTCTTTGGTGGAATATGGTTCAATCACATTGAGGAACATGAGAATAAAGTAATCATCTTGAAAGATTTTTTTTTTTGTCTTAGTTTGATCCCAATAAATGAGTTTGGGATGGATTAAAGGTAAGGAATCATTATTTGGATTTAAGTCCATCAGGGTTAGGGTCTTGACTTAGTTATAATTTGGTTCATACATTGTATCATCAAATTCAATGACTTGTGTTTCCTCAAGATGGTTCATAGAGTTTGGATCTATTTCTTCCTCACTAGAATAGTCTTGAACATATTATGGATCCAACTTTTGTAAAGTAAACCTAGAGCTTGGTCCCTCTGAGAATGTAGGTATGTATGGCTCTCCTATCCAATCTTGAATTTAATTTAGTGCTTAATTTGATGTAGATGTATAAGAGTGGATCACATCAACCTCTTTATCATGACAAGGTTCTTCTGATAAGGAATCCCATTCCCAATTGGTGGAATCTTCATCACTATGTGAGTTCAACTTGAGGATTTGTTCATGCATGGGAGGGTCATTCTCTTCTGTATATCCTTGTTCAAGATACCCTACTCTATTTTTCTCATTAGTAGACTAAAAATTAGCTTCTATAGGCTCTAGTAATCCTTAATTTCTCCTCCCAAGAGGACCCTTTCCATGGTAACCCATTTTTTGCATTATTTGAAAACCTTTTCCATATTGATTTGTGAGAATATTCATATGTTTAACCATTTGATTTTATTCTTCCCCATCTTTGTATAGATAATTTATAATTTTATTATCATCATCTACCTCTATTTATGTACTAGTACTTACGAAATTGTCATTGTACTTTTGCTGATTTAAGGTAGATGGTTTTCTATGTGACTTAGGAGAAAGTGGAAAATTAACCATAGATAAAGAATATTCTCCTACCCCTTTATGACGAAGCTTACATTTATTCTCAAAGACTTTCAGTAAGGTATCCATGTTTTGATAGTGTGTTTCCTTTTCCTTACTCTTTTCTAACTGTGTACCTTTTCATTCCTTTTCTCCTTGGTTATAAGAACTTGAACTAGAGCATCTAGGATTTTCATAATTTGAATGTAAAAGAGCAAACCTCTCTTTATCATTGTTTGATGGGGGATGAACTAGCATTTTCACTATGTAAACTAGTGGAATCATCTTTTTACTTCTCCTTTTCCTTTTCTTTGAATGATGACCTTGTATTAGGAGTTTATTATTTAGATTTTCATTGGGATGAGTTTGATGTGGAAGCATCAATATTATGTGGTACAAAGGAATCTGTAGCTGGTTTGATATTATTACAATATTGGAAAGGGTTAATATCACCATTTATTGTTATTTCTTGTCCCAGATAAGGAAACTTTAAACGTTGATGATAAGTAGAAGGAACAACTTGAATTTCATGAATCCATGGCCTTCCCAACAATATGCTGTAGGTCAACTTGAGATCCAGTACCTGACACACTATCTCCTTTTGAATAGGACCCACTCGAATTTGTAGAATAACCATTCCTTTAGAAGATCTCTCTTTGTCATCATAAGATTTGATGGTTATCTTCCTCTTAAGATCCACAATATCTTCATAATATCCCAAGGCCTTAACAAGGTTCAAAGTACATATATTTAAGCCAACCCCTTCATCTATCAAGACCCTTTTCACTCTATGTTTGTGAATTAGGACTTCCACGTGTAAGAGAAAATTCTGAGGATGATTTAAGGACATGTCATCTTTCTCAGAAAAGGATAGGAAATGTGGTGCAATAAGATGACTAACCATGTTTTTAAATTGTTATACATCCAAATTTTTAGGGACCTTCATATCAACTAATGCTTTTTCCAAGATTTCTTTATGCGATGGTGAATGTTTTAGTAACTCTAAAATTGATATTTGTGTTGGTGTCTTTTGAAGTTGATCCACTAGGTTATATTTTTTTGATACAAAATATGGAGGATTAGGCCTAGTTGTCATTTTGGAGGTTCCTTGTAAGGTGAATTTTGATTCTTTCGACCTAGTGATGACATTGACAGGCTCTTTGTCTTGTTTATCTTTTAACACTATGAAATTGATGGTATTTTCAAAACCAGATAAAGAATTAATAATATTATCATAATTATGGGCAAAATTAACCTTGTTGTTTCCCTTCTTGTTATTTTGGTTGGTATTGGAAGATTCATCTTTTTTCATGGTTTAAGAAGGGAGTTTTGAAAGATATATGATATTTATTTTTTGTAGGTCTATCTACTTCAATAGTGCCATTATCAATAAGATATTGAACCACATATTTTAATCTCATATATTGTTTTTTCTTATGTACCTTGTTCCTATGGTACTCATAATGATGTGATCATTCAACCATGAGGATTTACTCGGGGTTTGAAGCCTCTTGAGCCGGGTAGAGTTTTGATTTTGTTTGTGATAAGTGTTCTTAAAGCCTTCTCAAAGGGTTCTCCTCATGGAGTGAATTTCCTTTGTGGTGAAGTGAATTGGGACATAAATGGTGGTTTGGGTTTGTTTTTCCCTTATTTATTGTTGTTATTGTTGTCATTGAATGCGTTGTTGTTGGGTGTATTGATGCTATTCGCTTGTTGGCTAAAATTACTAGAAAGATAGAATGGTTTAGGTTTTAGAATTTTTTCTTCCACCACTCCATCATTCACTAGGTTCTTGTTGTTATTTTTCAACCAAAATTTTGGTTTATCATTGTTGTTGTTGTTGATGAATTTTTGTTATAGTTGTTTTTATTGTTTGAAAACCCCTTGTTATCTTTGTATAACTTAAGATCACCTTTTCTTACCAAATAATCTTCTATTTTAATGTTATTTTAAGTCATTTTTTCAAAGGATGGAGTGATAAAAGTAGAATGAATGAAAAAAATAGAATGTGTTTCAATATTCAATTGATCTTCGAATACAATTATATAATGAAATAAACAATTAAATAATAACTGTTAACTACTTACGGGAACAAAGGTGAGCAGTTAACTGAACTACAATGTATTATGCCAATATTCCCCCCCTTAATACATTGATCCTAAATGATCATACTCACATTGCCCTAAAAACCCCCACTTAAGGCTTACATAACAAAACATGCTGATTAAATAATATGAATACATATTTTGAGAAAATATTCTTTTGAAGTAGTAGACCATGAACCAAGAAAAGCTCCATCAAGTTGTCTTGTGACCCTCGGAAAGGTGTAGCTTCGAGTTGTGTTCTTAATCTCTCAGTCCCAAACTCTCAAATCATAGTCTTGAATTATTCAACAATGATCCCTAAGAGATGTGACAGATCTCTATCATTGTCTAGTGACCGCAAAAGGGTATAATTCTCGACCATATACTCTAAAACTAGCTGGACAAAAGTCCATACTGAGCTTAAAATCAAGTCTCAAAACCTATCTCTAAAAAGAATCTTCAGTAGACATGCATTCTGCAATCTTGTCAGCATTAGAAAGCTAAACAAAAAACAAGAAAACCAAAAAATGCCAAAAAATACTTCTCATGCAGAACACCATCTCAAAGCGAGAAGCTGACTTGAGATGATGGAAGTTCCTCCATCCTTCGATGCCACCAACCTCTAGATGCGAAGGTCCAAAGCACAAGATTGTGATTAATAGGAGACTGGAAATCATTAATAACCTCTCCATCATCTGATGTGTCCTCATTTTCAATGCATGCAACATTTCCTTCTTCAGAGTGTTCTTTGAGTTTTCCTTTAAGAACATCACTAGCTCTGGTTCTACAAATCCATGTTGTGTGCCCCTTTTTCTTACAGTAAAAAAATAATCGTCTCTTCTATTGTTATTTGACCATTTTTTAGTACTTTGTGAGTATAATGTTTGATCTATTTGATGATCTTCTTCTATGACTTCCTTTGTCCTATTTGCTTCTGCTAGAAGGGCTAAAATCATATCGTCTAGAGTCTGCGAAGTGAGTTTACTTAGTGTAAAGACAACATTACTATATTTGGAAGATAAGCTGTTTAACAGGATGACCTTAGCATCATCATCATCAATAGGAGCCTTAACTTCTGCAAGTTGTCTAATGACAGACCTTAAATTACTTATATGATTTGACAATGTGATCCCATTTTCCACTTTGAATCTAAACAATTGATTTTTTAGAGAAAACTTTGCATTGACATCTTTTGCTCCAAACAACTTGTTTAGATTATCCCAAATCTCAGCATAAGTGTTATCTAGATCTATGTGATGAAGTTCAGAATCTGCAAGAGCAAGACCAATAATAGCCTTGGATTTATCATCTCTACCGTTCCACTCCAACAATTTATTTGCATATGTAGGTGGTTTTTCTTTTCCGCTTACCATGCCCCATAGGTTTTTATTCATCAACTGCATTTGTATTTTAATTCTCCATGTATGAAAATTGAAACCAGAGTATTTATCTAATGGAATATCCATTGAACAAAAATACTAGAAACCGCCAACCATTAAAAAAATTGAAAATAGTATGTATTCTATACTTGGTTGAAAGTGTGTACTTACTATATTATAACTGTATTAGAAATGAAGTACTTCACCACAAGATTTTGATCAAAATGACCATATCCACAAACTCTTCAATAGTGACGACAAACAACTCAGCTCCAAATGTTGATTGATACTTTATCATTAACTGTGTATCTCTATCTATCGTAATTGATGAAGACCAATGATCATAAAGGATGGCAATGATATTACTCCTGCAGCCATCGTGCACTGATATTATTCCTGTTTGATAGATCTCTCCAAACCCTCTTGCTTCTTATATTGTGCACGCATCACCACGCTCAGACTATCCATCACAGAGGCACACTAGAGAGGCACACAGAGACACAACCTCTCTACATCAGGCAGATACACACAACAGATGCAGCCTCTCTACATTATCCTTTCTACAGTGCTCTGATACCAAATGATAAAAGTAGAATGAAAGAAAAAAATAGAATTTGTTTCAATATTCAATTGATCTTTGAATACAATTATATAACACAGTAAACAGTTAACTGCTTACAGGGACGAAGGTGAGAAATTAACCAAACTGCAATGTATTACGCAAACATGGACAACATTGGAGTTGTAGCCAATAATTAAATTGGATATGCAAATTGTTAATAAATATGTCCATTTTCTCCCTTTCTGGTACATGCCTTGGGTATTTTGCAAAGATTTTTTTCCAATGTTGTAGGAAAGTAAAATATGCTTCCCCATTTTTCTATTTAGTGTTGCATAAATCTAGCATGGTTACTTCATGCTCAATATTATAGGAGTATTAAGTCATGAACTTAGAGACCAATTATTTGAATGTTTTAATTCTGGGTGGTAATTTAGAAAACCAATCCATTTCTTAACCTCCTAATCTCCTAGGAAATAATCTCATGAGATAGGTTGGCTCATGTAGGAATTATATGCTTAAAGTGCAGAATTCTCTAATGTGGTCTTGAGGGTCAATTGTACCCATATATTTATCATATTTCAGAAATACCACATTAGGCGAGAAATGTATCATGACGAAACTCTTGTTAAAGGGGAAAGGACAAATGCCCTCTATTGTATATTGCGTTGGAGCAGTTCCCTTTTGAATATTATCCAATTTCGTTTGAAGAGATTGGATATATTTAGTTAAGAATCCTAAAGGGTTAACCTCATCCTCATCTTGTTTTAATTTGGATACATCGTAATCATGAGGTAGTTTGACCCCTAGTTGAGATAAGGTCATGAAATACCTATCTTTATCTTTTTTCTAGCACTTTTTCCACCAGTTTAAAAAATGTGGGGTTTTGTTGTGCTTCCCTCACCTTTTCTTTGGTTATTTCTTCATGGTCGTGATTGGTGTTACTATTGTCAATATTGTTGTCATGAATGTTGTGAATATTAGCCCAATTTTTCTCCATTTTATATTTATTTTCTTGAGATTGGTCCACTTTTGGGTTTGGATTCACTTGATGTGTTTGATTTGCACGTGATTCAAGTTGATTCTCATGTTAAGGTTGTGTTTCTCCTTGAAATGTTACTCCTTTCAATGTTAATTATTTTTTAGTTGTTTCAAAATGGTAAGATATTGTCTTCATTTTTTTCTTGAAAGTAACTCTTGAGTTACTTCTTTAATCAAGGTTTCTTCAATGGTTAAGAGTTTTGTTTAAAAAATATTAATTGAGTTTACTACAAACAAATGATATGTTAATATTCCAATGATGTTTCAACCAAAATTGAAGCATGTCATAAGATGAAGTCTAATAGAGAAAGATCTATCTCTATGACGAAGACTTATGCTAGATCCTGATTTTGTTGGTTCTAAGAAAAGATGTAATCCTTGATGACAAAATTTTCAAAAATCCAGGATTGATATATTTTGACAACACTTGTAATTTGATGTTATTTAATTGGAATTATGAAAATGATCAATTTGTTTGAAGTTATAAAAATGATGGATTTTCTTTTAAAAAATGTTTCTATTGAGAAGAACTTTTAATTCAAAAAGAAATTAAAAAGATAACAAATAACCACACTCAAGCACTCATCTTAGAAAACTAAAATATCTATAACATCCAATGTATGTTCTTATAACGTTTCCACAAGTTTTGCACAAATAAATCAATACAGACAAGCTACCTAAGGAATTTTTTTTTTCCATGGATAATGAGGTAATCTTTCTACTTAACCAGGATATAATAATGATTCTGTTCAAAGAGCCTTTGTTTTTACCTCTCTTTACAAGAGCTTCCCACCAATGCCAGGGAGGTTTTGTGCAATCCGTGAGGACTAATCGAGGAAGGATATTATACAATTGCTCTTTTTCCTTCTCCCCATTAAGGATGAAGGCATTTTTTATCATGGGTTGGATAATTGTGGCTAAAGCAGTTTTGTATCCCACTTTGGGCCATCCCTCTCAGCGTCCTTGTTCAGTAAAATCTTAGGAGGTGGGCTCACTATGGTTCAAAGTAAATGCACTACTTAAATCAAAATGAGATAAAGGTAGGTTTAGGAGTTTGATCACCCTAAGAAGGATGAGAGAATGTCCCTATTACCCTTATTATCCAAACATAATAGACATGGTGTTCATTTTTAGACCTTTAATCTCATGTAACTTAGGTATGTTTGGCATTTTGATCACCTTGAAAAGGTGAGAGCATAGGTCTAATACCCTTATTCACAAGAAAAATGAGGTCTTCTTTATTATGCTATGTGTTTGAAATTTGAAATTTTCCAAAAGATGAAATGAAAGGTACATTTAAAATTAATATTTTATTGAGTGTACCTTGTTCGAAGTTGTGCTCATTTTTGAGAATTTGGATTTTTATTATATATTACCTTGGCGATTGTTCCAACTCCTAAGAATCTCCTTTCATACATGTTAATCCAACACAATTCTATCCAAGTGAAGGAAAATTTAAAATATTTGACAATTTAATGAAAATATTTACAAAGGATAGTAATCTAAATAGATAAATGAAGTATTGTAAAAAGCTTGATAAAGATCTACAATTTTCCAATACCTATTTCGAGCTTGAATTTTCTCCTCCAAAGTTTTTGATTCAATGGCTAATTGTTTCCATTTTGCGCTTTTGTATAATATTCTTTCATGCTTTGGTAGTCGAAGTGCAATCTTTTGAACCTTCTTAAATTATGTCATCTGTAATCATAATAAACAATATCAGATTTAAAATTTAAAATTTTTAAGTTTAAATTCACAGTCGCTATTTTACTGCCTACAGGTGCTGAACCTTAACTTGTAGGCACATTAAGACAGTAAATAAGAGTTGAAAGAAAATGCATAAGCACCAAAACAAATGGTAAATTGCAATTATCTGTTTGTAGGTGCCAAATTTTTCTTTGTAGGCGCTAAAATTTTGATTATAGGCATTGAAATTTTCTTTGTAGGTGCGAAACTTTAGTGTCTAGGCATTGAAATTTTATGTAAAGGCGTTGACTGTGTTTTTCCAAACCTGCAAATGTCAATTTTGGAAGCAAAAATCATTAAATTTGTGATGTGTGGGCCCCACAGTGGGTGCCATTTATGTGTGTGTAAACTTGTAAGTTACAAACCTGCATGAAACATTAATTCAATCACAATATCAATTCAAATTCAAGAGATCTATTCTAATTAAAATTCAAATTAACACGATTGAGAGTGTCTCATGGATATCTAGCTAAAAGGACTAAAAGATTAATCTCAGCTACAAAATAATCCTAAAGTGAAAACTCCTAAAATGAGAATATTAATGATATGAGATGATGAATTGATGCAAAATCTAAGATAATTGATGCAATTTAAGCTAATCTCCATGCTAAAATCCTCCTAAAACCTCATGATAATTCACCATTATGATGTTACTAAATGAAATTACTAATTTTCCTTCAAAGATAGTGGATGCAAATTAATTATAACTATGATGTTTGAATGAAATTTGAAGAATTCTGGATTTTGGGATCCTTTACTCTAATTATGCATCCTATTTATAGGATTTCCCAAGGTGTAGGGGGTAAGTTAAGATAACCATATTCAAAGCATGGTTGAGGTTAAGGTTTAATGATGTTTCCCCTTTTAGTGGACTAGACTCTCCCTGAAGATTGAGTGGTCATGATAGCAAAGCCGATGTGCTTGCTTTCCTCTTTTCCCATTGGTTGATTAATTTTTTGTCATGTAGTGATGGGTGAGTGATATTAGGATTAATTAATTTAAAATAATTAATTACTTTAGCCATGATTGATTAATTGAATTTAATTTAATCAATTAATGAACTAGGTAATTGAATGATTAATTCAATTACCTAGCTATTTGATTTATTAATTTTAATTAATTTAAAATGTCTTGTATTTGATTGATTTTTTCTTTGAGTTGCTTTGACCAATTTTAGGTATATAAAGCTCCATCAAAATTGAGCTTATACCGGCCAAATTTAGGAGGGGTCCATTTGTGTTCAACTCATTTTTGTTTACTATCTTCTCCTCCCTTCCTTGCATAAGTGGGGATTTTTAGACCCTGCGATTTTTTTCTAATTTTTTTTAGCCCACATCGTAAATGTAGTATTTTTCTATTGATGAGAGATCAATATACTATTAATAACTTCCACAATAAATGACTGCATCTTGTTAATAAGTTATTCCCATCCCATCTTTCTTGGTTGAAAAATTCTTCTATTACATTCTTTCCATATTTCCCAAATTACCAAGGATAGAGAAATAATCCATGAGTTGTCATATAAGCTCCCTTTATGGATGTTTGGCCAAGTTTAGAATAAAATCAACAAGTCATTGGGGAGTGTTGTTATCCATCCCATTTTTTTACATAACCAACTCCAACATTTATTGGTGAATTGACAATTCATTAATAAATGATTTGTTGTTTCTTCTTCTTTTTCAAGTAGCAGACATCTAGTTGGTCCTTCATATCCTATCTTGGTGAATCTATTTGTTGTTAGTATCCTCTTTTGGAGGGTTGCCCATGCAAAAATGCCTATTTTTTCTAGGCAATATTTATTCCATCATAAGTCTAATGGTAAATATTTTGCTGGATTTTGTTGTTTGTTCATTAGATATTTATAACCATGATTTGCATTTATTCTCCTGACTTTGCTTCGGTCCATATAAGCATATCTTTTCCTTTCCTAAATGTTATTTTTTTTCTTTCCAATACACTTTTGATTGTTTCTATTTCATTTCTTGAAGATTCAAGGTATCCATAGATTTTCATTTCCATCCTAGAGATGAGTCTCCACTAGGGAATTCTATGTAGTTTTGGAAATAATGGAATGGTGTACTAAGTGGGGAGGGGTGAATTAGTACCCTCAAAACTTTTATCACTTTAACCTTTATCCTTTTAGTAATCAATTGTATTACCATCCATTTGTGCTATCTTATCTTTGTGTATGTTATATCAATTCATTAACTCAATAAGCATGTAAAACATTCATGAAATGTATAGACACATGACACAAGATTTGGTAATGCTAAAAACCCCTGTTAGAAGGTAAAAACTGCGGTGGGGATGAAACCCACAAAGCTGCACTATCTTCAGAATGGCAGGGGCCGGTTAAGGCTTACAATTTGATCACTTCTGATGATCTACCCTATTAGGAGTATTATGTAGAGACTGGTTAAGGTCTACTTTGTTAAGAGCTTTAGAAACACTGTTTAGTGTGCACTCGGTTAAGAGATTTACAAAGGATTGTTAAATCCACCTTTCTTGAAAGGATTTCTTCTATTTTCTACACTTGTTAGAATGTAGACAAAAATATTCAGTGACCTGAGTGTATGCAATCTACAATTGCTGATTACAGATCCATTAAATTCACATGTACAATGTATCACCTAATGTGATTGATTAATACCTTTGTTTCTCGGTAGCCTTGAAACTGGTTCTTGATAACCTAATTCATGTTTCTCTATTCTTTCTTGAAACTCTTAGTTTGATCCATAGATGTGCTTCTTGGATAATATCATCCTCACATCCATATGAGAAGAATGATTACACATCTATTTATACAATAGATTGACCTAATTAATTTTCATGTATTACAAAGATAACTCTATGATGAAAGGTTTACAACTTGACCTTGATCTCCTAGTTTGCATGTTTTCAATCAGTTAGACTAATTCAAACAATTACAATTACATTGCTTGTCCCTCAAGAAATGGTTTTAAATCAAATCAAAATGATAAATATAAAACATAAGTGTTTTATTTGACGTGGAAGTCAGATCCACATTTCTCGGGATATAACTGACTTTTGATGATTGATGCTTGGGTTGCTCTATTGGGTTCCTCTGTTTCTTCTCGGTTGCTTTACACTTCAATATTTTCAGGTTCAACTATGCAAAATGTGTCAGGTTTCTCTTTTGATCTTGTCTTGTCGGGCTTCTCTTGAACTTAACACTTTTTGGTGACCTTTGTTATCTGTACTTTCAATTTGTACTGAAAGTGTATCTTTTGGTGTAGGTGTTATCGATGGTTCAAAAATTATTTTCCCTTTGCATAATAATGGAAAAATGTGTCAGCATGTAGTCTTTGACATATTTTCCCCACAGGTTTACCAATATTTCCTTCACATTATGATTTTTTGTTAGCTTATCTACTATTGCATATCCACCCCATGAGTAACTATAAAAGAGGGCTTGATTACCTGCCTTTATATCCCAAGTCAGGCTATCCATAACTACTCTTCTACATTCAACCATAAAATTCCATACTCATAAACCTTTTGGTGGGATTGCACCTTTAAATATACTTATAGGGTCGTCCTCATTCAAGTATTTGTGGTTCAAAATCTTGACCCATTTTAGTGTTATATCTTTATATATTCTCCATACTCATTTCACCCCTAGGGCCTTATTTTTTTCTATCAAACATTTAATTCCTATGCCCCCTTCTATGGTAGGTTTGCATATTTTATCCCAAGCTATCAACACAAGTCTCTTTTTCTCTATTTCTCACTACCAAAAAAAGTTCTTAGTTTCCTCTCTACTTTATCATTTACAATAAGAGGTAGAGATATGAATGACATTTGATAAATGGGTATTGGTGAGAGTACTATTTTCAACATTTTTTATCATCCTATTGTTGATAGTCATTTTCCTTTTTAGGTGTAATTAAGGATAATTCAGGTCTGGAAACCTATAATTTAACAAAAATCTAACCACAAAAGATCTGTTAATAGAAGTTAGTAAATCCCTAATCAAAATATGAAACAAAATAACATAATGCATACACAAATAATGAATCAAATAAAATAACACAATGAATATGCAAACTAGTTTTAGTCCTCCTTTTTTGTTCTCCTTCTTGATGTAATGTGGGCTCTCAGTTTCAAGCTCAATGTGACAACATAAGAATTCAAAGCATAATGTGGTTACCAAATATGAGAATGAGCTCTCTATTTATAAGAATTTTGGAGCTTTAATAAGGGTTCCTTGATTGAATATGATTGAAGAGTTTAACTTAGATTGATTGAAGAGTGAACTCAATTGATTGATCTGTTCAACGAATTGATTAAAGAGTTGACCAGATTTATTGGTTCGTCAAAAAAATAGATTGATCAACGAACTAATTAGATGGAATAGAAGACTAAATAGATTGAATTGATAAGTGAATAGAATGAATAGTTATAAAAAGGTTATTGAGGAGTTAGAAAGTGTGATTGATCAGTGAACTGAGACTTAGTGTTAGTTTGAACTAGAAGAATAAATATATTTAAGTAAATATAAAATTTATTTATTTACACATAGTGGAATATAAATAAATAAATAAAATTATTTATTTATAAGAGGAATAATTAATAAAATTAGCATTTATTTAATTATGAGTGTGAAAATGATTAATTCAATGTAATTATTGCTTAAATATAATAATGACAAAGAGGGAATGTTTAATTAAATAATGATAATTATTTAATTAATTTATAGAAGAATTAATTATGAATGTTAATTAGATGCCTAATAATTAAATAATTAATTTGTATAGAGGAAAATGGTGAGCAATACTAAGGTGTAGATCACTCACCGAGATCTCTTGCTATAAATGGGAATACAAATCCACCACAAAGTGAATTCGATTAGCACAACCAAGAGAATAAGGGTGCCAATGAAAGAAATAAAAAATATAGGGTTTTGATTCCTTAATATAAATGAAAAATAAATGGAATGTAAATAATAGATCTGATAGATGCGATAAAGTATAGATCTGATCTAATAAAGTAAGTGCCAAGGAGAAAAAGGTAGGAAAAAGTCCACCTAAAATGAGATGAAGAAGATGGTACTTTAAATATGAATTTAACTATCGTCAAGATCTCATAATCAACTATAACTATAGATCTAGCAAGCAGAGGCCTATATCTTTCTGCACCTAAAATCTCACTGAAAATGGCATGGAAAAGTTGACTTTTTGGGAGCAAGTCGATTGGTTGACTTGTTCCTGGAAAAATTTGATGAAACTTTCCCAAATTTTGCAACTATACTTGCACTTTCTAGTGTTAGGAATAACAGTCCACAAGACAACTGAGAGGGGGGGGGGGGGGGAATCAATTGTAGTATAGNGGGGGGGGTGAATCAATTGTAGTATAGATTATTAAACTTTAAACTTTACAATTCAAAACTGTAGTGCAAATGATAACACAGTAAATGCCAACACCAAAACACAATATTTATTGTCAAGGAAACCCTATTGAAGGTAAAACCCTGGTGGGAATTAACACCCACAAAATGATTTATTGAGAGTATAGTATCCCTATTAAAATATTTAGCCCTGTTAGGAGCTTATTACAATATTAGAATACACAGTCCCTGTAAGGAGACAAAACCTATTAGGAGTCAAAAGAAATAGTAGGCTCATTGCCCAAAGAAGGTTAAAACCACCCTCAAGGATTTACTATCTAAACAAGTGTATAAAGAAAATACACAACCCAGTGAACTGTCTAATAGCAACTATCTTTTCTTGGTTAGTTTTGATGAAGTATTCTTCTTATAACTCTGCTCTACATCCAGTAGTCAAATAAGCCTTGCAACTTCCATAATTCTTTGCTCTTTTCCAATCTCAACCACACCTTTCCAAAAGGAAAAATCACTCATATATACTTTCTTACAATAAATCTTTAGGTCGGCCAGTTAAACTTTCCTAATACATAATTGATCAATTAGGTCGGCCAATCAAAGCTTTCCAATATACAAATAATTATATAACCTCTTTCTAAGATACACACGGTACCTATAACTATAACAAGTATACATCAAATATAATTTATCACTTATCCTTCCAGATCCACAATCCACCCTCATAGTTTATTTTACACACTACATGTCTGAAGTCGGCCACCAAATAGGTCTTCTCAAGAATACACGCCAGAAATGACATCACCAATAACCAGACACCAATCAATCTCAACCCATTATTCCAACATGTGTTTTCTATCCATTAGTAAGCTCACATCATCTGAAATATCTTCGCCATAAAGATATGCCCGAAACTTAGAGACCTACTCTGCCCATTATCACAGTTACAATCCAGAAAACTAGTTTCACCAAAACAACTATAATATCCACAATTTGCATTATGAATCCAAACGACCTTAGGAGTAAGGTAAAAACACATCCTTTTGCATATATGCTACTTTGATTGATCTGAATCATTCGTATAGTGTTTGTACACTTCTTCCAGTCAAGTAACCAGTCTGTCTTCTGCACAAAAATATATGTTGACATCAGTGACAAAATATGAATATCAATAGCATGATTAGTGCCCAAAAATGATATCATCCAACAATCTCCCCCTTTGGCATTGATGGAAACATATGGGGAAATCCATATGCATCAACCCAAAAGTACTCTCTCTCATTACAATCTTCTCAATATCATCAACACAAATCTCCCAAAACAATAGGGATTTTCACATAGATTCCTTCCCCCTTTGACAACAATGGAAAAGGGTTCCATAACTCATCTATAGTCTTCTATAAGGTGTATCTTTTTCAAATCTTCATGTCCAATCAGCAAGGTGCAAGATCACCCAAATGTGATCCATGGTATTCTCCTGCGATCACTCCGCCTGAGGAGTAGATCCATACATCAAGTCCAAAAAGTAATATAGCTCTGAGAACCACTAGACTGATGCATGTCTACATCAATTAATTGCCATTGGGAGGGGCCATCACCCCAAGCTTTCTTTTGAGATATTCAAAAGCATCTTTTGGAAAAGTTTTATTAAATATATCTGCTATCTATTCCTTTGTGCTAATGTATTCCAATTTCATTTCCTTTTTTGTTTCCTTCTCCCTCAATAAATGATACTTAATGGAAATATGCTTTGTCTTTAAATGCATCACATGATTATTTGACATGTTTATTGTGCTGGTGTTATCATAGTGGATAACCGCTGGTTCTTCAAAAACTATCCCAATTTCCTTCAACATTTGTTTCATCCAAACAACTTGTGTACAATTTATTACAACAACAACATACTCTGACTCAGTAGTAGATTAAGAAATACAGTTATGCTTCTTAATCAACCAAGAAACCAACCTTTCCCCAAGTAAAAATGCACCACCACTTGTACTTTTTCTGTCATCTACATTTCCTTCCCAATCAGCATCAGTATAATCCTATAAAGTAAAATCTTCTAATTTTTCATACCAAAATCCATATTCTATTGTTCGTTTCAAATATCTGAAAATTCCTTTTACAGTAGAAAAGTGTGTCTCTTTGGGATCTACCTGATATCTAGCCACAATTCCAACTGCATTGGTAATATCTAGTCTAGTGTGAGTTAGATATTATAGACCTCCAATCATTGATCTATACTTGGTCTGTGCAACACTTTGAGTCTCATCATTATTTGTCAATTTGTGTCCAGTCACCATAGGTGTCAAAACAGGTTTACAATCTTCCATTCCAAACTTCTTCAACATTTCCTTAAGATACTTGGTCTGAGATATAAAAATGCATTTCTTACTCTGATTAGTTTGCAAACAAGGAAAAAATTTCATCTCCCCATTCATTGACATTTCAAACTCATTCTCCATTTCTTTATCAAATTTCTTACTCATTTTATCATTGCCTCCAAAAATGATATCATAAAAAAAAACTTCTATCATTAAGATTCTATATTCATCAATTCTTAAATACAAATTACTGTCTACATTACCTTTTTTGAAACCAAGATGAAGTAGATATTTGTCCAGTCTTGCATACCATGCCCTTGGTGCTTGTTTATGTCCATACAATGCCTTGTTTAGTTTGTAAACCATGTTTTCATCATCTGTCAAAGGAAAATCATTATGTTTCTCAATGTACACTTCTTCTTCTAGATCACCATTCAAGAATGTTGACTTCACATCCATCTGATATACTTTAAAATATTTATGTGCAACATAAGAAAGAAATAATCTCACAGCTTCCAATCTAGCAACATGAGAAAATGTTTCTTCATATTCTATGCCTTCTTGTTGTAAGTAGCCTTTACATACTAGTCTTGCCTTATTTCTTATCATTGTTCCTTCCTCATCCATTTTGTTTCTAAAAACCTATTTAGTACAAATCACATTTTTATTCTTAGTTCTTGGAACCAGTTCCCAAGTATTGTTTTTCTTTATCTGATCAAGTTATTCTTCCATAATTTTTGTCCAAGATTCATCTCTACATGATTCATCAGTAGTCTTTGGTTCAACTTGAGAAATAAAGCAAATTTTATCTCTAGCTTTAGATCTAGTCATCATCCCTTTGTTTGCATCACCAATAATTTGATCTTTAGGATGGTTCCTCTTGACATACCTTGGTGTTTTCAATGTCTCAGTAGCTTCAGTCTGTTTGTCTTCAATCTCATTCTCGATCATCAAGGGTTCTTCAGGTTCAACAACAACCTCTTTTGTTTTTGTTATCTGACCACAATCATATATCCTTTCCTAAGTTTGAAAATTTTCATCTATCCTCACATTGGCGATTTCAATCAAATTTCTCAATCTCAGATTGAAACATTTATATTCTTTACTCTTAGTGGAATAAGAAAGAAATATTCCTTCATCACTTTTAGCATAAAACTTGCCTATCTCATAATCTCTCCTAATATAACATTTACTACCAAATATTCTAAAATACTTTACAGTAGGTGTATGGTCAAACCATAATTCATAGGGTATTTTACTTGTACCTTCTCTAATCTAAATTATGTTCAAGGTGTACATAGTGGTTCCAACTTCTTCTCTCTAGTGAACATGTGACACATTTCCTTCCAGCAACATAGTTCTAGCAGCATCTAATATAGTTCTATTTCTTCACTTTGCTATCCCATTCTATTGTGGAGTTCTAGGATATGATGTCTGTCTGTATATTCCATGCTCTTCACAGTATGAATTGAATAAGTTTGATGTGAATTATCCACCTCTTTCTGATCTCAAACATTTTATTTTCAAACCAGATTCATTCTCAAATTTTTCTTTAAATAACTTGAACTTGTCAAATACTTCAGATTTCTATTTTAGGTATGTAACCCACATCATTCTAGAAAAGTCATAAAAAAAAAGTATAAAGTACCTTTCACAATAGTATGATCTTGTTCTTGTAGGACCACACAGATCTGTATGCACCAGATCCAACTTCCCTTTTGCTGAATATGCTTTTCTCTTGAAATTTCTTCTAGTTTTCTTCCCCATAACACACTCTCTACACATAGTGTTAGATGGATTTAGAATTTTAGGTAGATCTCTTATTGCTTTTTGCATACTTTCCTTCACAATGTTATCAAAATTAACATGACAAAATATTTTGTGCCATAACCAACTGTCATCAACCTTCGCAATAAAACAAGAAGCTTTTGATGTGTTCAATTCAAATACATTACCTCTGGATTTAGTACCAGACACTATCAAGTCTCCTATTTTACTCTTGATAGAACATTTCCCATTAATGAAATTTAATTGATAACCCTTGTCCACTAGCTTCCCAACACTCAAAAAATTATGCTTAAGTCCATCAACAAGTAATACATTGTCAGTGTTAGTATTTCCATCCAAAGAAATAGATCCAATCCCAACAATAAGTTTAGGAGTATTGTCACCAAACCTAACAACACCACTATCATGTATTTTCAAACTTACAAACTTGTTTTTATCTCCTGTCATATGATGTGAACAACCACTATCTATAACCCATTCAGATTTCTTTTCAACACAGGATACTAAATCTTTTTCTTCATGCATAGGTTCATCATCCTTAATAGCAATAAATCCAATTTCATCATAGTCACAATCATCATCATCAGATATTCCCTTACTAGCATAATAACATTCCTTGTCTTTTGAAAATTTAGACTTGAAAAACTTAGGTTTGTGCTTTGGAATTCTTGTAGGACATCTAGATGCAAAATGACCAATCTTGTTACATGAAAAAAATTTCAAAGGTAATTTGCCTTCAAATTTACCCTTACCTCTCTTTTCTCTTCTAGCAATCAGTGCCACAACTTCATCTAGCTTCCTTTCTTCTTCCTATATTTGTTCCCATTCATCAGCGTAGGCTTCAATTTATTCTCTTAAATCACTACTTCTTGTGCGTGTATTTCCAGTTAAGATCCTTTTATTCTTGTGCACGGTCACCTTGAATGCTAACTCAACTTTAGGTAAAGTGTCTCCCAATTCTGCGGCCTCAAATGCTATTAGCTTTCCAATCAACATTTTTCTAGTGAAGTTTGGTGTCAAAGGTATGATCTCCTCTATAGTTTGAACTTTGGTTCTATAAGTAGGTGTCAAAGATCTAATTATTTTAACAATCACTTCTTCATCACTGTAAGTTCCTCTAGAGTTCCTAATACTAGTAACCACTTCAGTAATTATCTATACATATGCTCTGATGTTCTCATCTTTTCTCATCTTCAGTGATTCCATTTTTTTCTTCCAGTTTTGTAACTTTTCTTGTTTAGTAAACTTGTCTCCAATGTATAATGCTTCTAATCTTGTCCAGATCTCATGTGCAGAATCCAAGACCTTTACTTCAGTAAATTCTGCTTCTAATAGTGAGATGATCAAGGATTCCCTTGCAACCATACTACATGACAATAGATTCTTTTCATCTTCAGTGGCTTTCTCTAATTCATCCTCAGTCACTACCTTTTCTTTCTTCTTTGTTATCATTCAGTAATCAATTCCCAGACATAGAAGATGTGTTCTCATCTTGTTCTGCCAACTGTCAAAGTTTTCAGGATCAAACTTCAGACTATCCTTCCTGTAGTAAGTCATCTTCAGGATCACCTCAAGCTATTAAACTTTCTCTTTGAGGACCACAAGCTCTAATGCCAATTGTTATGAATAAAAGTCAACAAGACAACTGAGAGGGGGTGAATTAGTTGTAGTATAGATTATTAAACTTTAAACTTTACAATTCAAAACTGTAGTGAAAATGATAACACAGTAAATGCCAACACCAAAACACGGTATTTTTTGTCGAGGAATCCCTGTTAAAGGTAAAACCCCAGTGGGAATTAACACCCAAAAAATGATGTACTAAGAGTATAGTATCCCTGTTAAAATATTTATCCCTGTTAGGATCTTATTACAACATTACAGTACACAGTCTTTGTAAGGAGACAAACCCTGTTAGGAATCAAAAGAAATAGTAGGATCACTACCCAGGCACACTTCCCAAAGAAGTTTAAAACCACCCTCAAGGCTTTACAATCCGCACAAGTGTATATAGAAAATACACAATCTATTGAACTGTCTAATAGAAACTGTCTTTGCTTGGTCAGTTTCAATCAAGTATTTTTCTCATAACTCTTCTCTACATCTAGCAGTCAAACAAGCCTTGCATCTTCCACAATTATTTTCTCTTTTCCAATCTCAAACACACCTTTCCAAAAGGAAAGATCACTCATATATACCTTCTTACAATCAATCTTTAGGTTAGCCAGTTAAGCTTTCCTAATACATAATTGATCAATTAGGTTGGCCAATCAAGGCTTTCCAATATACAAATAATTATATAACCTTTTTCTAAGATATACACAGTACCTATAACAAGTATAAATCAAATATAATTCATCACTTATGCTTCTAGATCCGCAATCCACGCTCATAGTTTATTTTACACGCTACATGTCTGAAGTCGGCCACCAAATAGGTCTTCTCAAGAATACATGCCATAGATGACATCAACAGTAACCAAACACCAATCTATCTCAACCCATTATTCCAAAATGTGTTAGCTGTCCATCAGTAAGCTTGCATCATCTGAAATATCTTTGCTAGAAATATATGCCCGAAACTCAGAGACCTGCTCTATTCATTATCACAGTTACAGTCCAGAAAACTAGTTTCACCAAAACAACTGTAATATCCACAATCTGTATTATGAATCCAAGTGACCTTAGGAGTAAGTTCAACACACATCCTTCTGCATATATCCTACTTCGATCGATCTGAATCATTCGTACAATGTTTGTACACTTCTTCTAGTCAAGTAACTAGTCTGTCTTCTCCATAGAAATATATGTTGACATCAGTGACAAAATATGAATATCAATAGCATGATTAGTGCCCAAAATTGATATCATCCAACACCTAGATCCATAATCCAAGCTCCGCAACATGTTCCTGCACATAGAAGAATAGGGAAGAAGGTTCAAGAAAGGGGTTTCCCTTGGTCAAACCCCTATTTAGGAATCAACCTTGAAATGAAATGAAATAAAGGAAAAGTTACTCTCATGTAGTAGAGGCTACATCTAGATAAAAAAGTATATCATACCTTGTAGATGTGATTACTTCTTTAAATGTGATCAATAACATTTATTCAATAGCTTTGAATAAAAACAAAAAACCCAAAAGAAAATCATGAAAAGACAAAAAATTATGATGTAGATGTTGTAATTGGCCATAATGTTTGATTAGAGAAGAGAGAGAGAAGAGTGATTGGACCTCTTTCCTTGATATAAAAATCATTTTTTTGGCCTCCAATGGGGGAAAGAAGCTAGATCTATTAAAGAAAACACCTTGGTTGCATGAGAGGAATGAAGACTTGAATGCTTGATGGCTTCCTTGAATGTGAATGTTTGAATATAGCTTGTGTATGCTCGTATTATGATTGCAATGGATCATGGATGATTAAAAGAGGGGAGAAGAGGTCCTTTCATAGTAAATCCCTGAATAGAGGATTAAAATTTGATCTAGGCTGAACACAATTGGAAACCTTGAAAGAAGACCCGGACATCGGTCTCTGGGTAAAATTTGAACCAAAATGCCTAGGGAAAAGTCGACCAATCAACTTGTCCCAATAAAAATGGGCTCAAATTTCAAGGCTATGTCTAGGAAGGTTAAAAGGAGCTGGGATAGAAAAGATTGGTTGATGTAGGATTAGATGAGATCCCTAAAGTGAAAAATAAATGAATAGGTCCTAGGTGAGGAAATGAATTATTGGATTTGATGGAAAATGAGAAACCAAGCCTAGAAGCAAGAGCCAACCTTGAGTTCAAGCAAGGTTGAAGGAGGAGGAGGACCCTATTTGAATTAGGTATTAATTTAAGTGCAATATGAGGTCCTACCATATAAAACACACTAAAGTATGCACAAAATGGTCCCAAAATGAGCACAAGTTAGGTGCTTACTTTATAGGATTATACATAATAAAAATTACTTAATTATGTAGTTAGGGAGTAATTGTGAATTTGAATTTAGAATATAGTAGATAGGCACAATTTTTTTAAATAATAAATATTATTTAATAATTCAAGAGGAATGTTAGTGAAATTTCTTCATAAAAGAAGTAGGTCATTTTTAGGTGTCTACATTTTCCCCCTCTTTGATACAATGCATTTTCAAGGGCTGTTTCAAAGAATAATTAATAAAGATTATGTTCTAGTATGCCCCTGCAAAAAAGTGATAGTAACTAGGTAATATGTTACCCCTCAAGAAAATGAGTGAAAAAATATAATGAAGGGCTCATTTGGTTAACAACATGATTAGGATCACAATGCAACTCATGGTTTGGAAAACAAAGGTCATACACAAAAGTTATGGGGTTTGGAAGGTCAAAAGCACCATGACCAATAACAATGCATTGTGTGCATGTCCATTGAGGTGGGTTAGGGGGGTATAAATAGGTATGGGAGTAATTTTAAAAGTCATTTCCACTCATTTTCTCTTGAGATCTTGTGGAGAAGAAGGATCCTCTAAGCGTGTTTGTGGAGCGATGATGGAGTACACGGATGATGTGCACATCGGGGAGCGGTTTAGGACATACCAATGTCTAGATGGCACCCCACCTCCGATGAGTTTTGACATCCTCACTTGTTTTTTATGCATTTTTCACGCATTTTTCTGCTTAGGTATGGGTTTTTTGGGGTGAAACACCGCACATATATCTTAAACATGACACACTTAATGGGTTAGATCGATGCATTAGTTAGGGTTTATAGTTTTAAATTAATATGTACTCATTAGTTTAGTGTGACACACATAAAATGTAGAATTGATGCACTTATAGTGCTATTGTGACACACTTATGCTTGCAAATAAACACTTGAAAATTTGTTTTGTCGCACTTATAGGGTTGTCTTGACGCAAATGCTTGACAAAATATTTTAATAAACGAGTCACACTCATTGATTTGGAATGACACACTTTCTTTATTAGTGGCAAAATACAAGGAATGGTATGGATTTTTAATGGGTCTTTTGTTCATTTTTTACATGTGTGTAAATTGGATAGTATAGTTGCATTGAGCTTTTCTTTTATTGTATATGGATTGACTAGGAAATTGTATTGGTATTTGTAAATTAGGGATGATGTCTTGATTAATCGTGAGAATCATCCCAACATGCTCTCCTATAGAAAATGGTTGGATGCAGATGAGCGAGAGCACTTAGAGATCTTAGGAATGTTGCATATTACTTTTATGCCCAAGATGTAGGAAAATAAGGCCTTATTACTACATTATGTGAGAGATAAAATTTTGAGACTTCTTTTTCCACTGGCCTACAGGAGAGTGAAGCGTGACTTTGGAGAATGTGTACTAGATTTTGTAGATACTTATTTGAGGGGAGAGGGTTTTCTACTCAATTTGGATGGGGAGATCATCCTTGTGTGACCTATTTGATTGTGGTGTGGCAGATTTAGGGATCATAGGATATGATATCAGATGGCAAGACATGATTGGATATGATTCATAGTTTTTGATGCTCTATGGGCTTGTGGCTGGGGTAGTGGTACTGGATAGACTAGGGAACGGTTTTCTAGTTAGGTGGGGTGAGATTGCTAGGGAGATGAGGATTAGTGGGACAATGTATTCATAGGAACTTTGTGTAGTTGTGATTCTTTACCACAAGATGCATGATATTACACAATTTAGGGTGTGGAGTCACACTTTTAAAGGTGTGGTCCTTTGAGCATATTGTTGTATTTCATCTGGTTTTCAACAGACCAACTATATTGGAGGGACAATCATATGCTTATTGCTATGAGATAGTGACACATAGACATGTGGCTCATGTTAGGTATTGGAGACATTTATTGGATACTTTGAGGGATTTTATCTGGAGGCCTTATATTGGATTCCCTTTGAGGTATGGAGAGACAAATTGCCTATAGTTTTTTTGACAAGAGAGATATATGATCTTGGAAAATCAACTCAGTATCATCATATTATTAAGATACAACTTCCTAACAGGTTTCAATGACAGTTGGTGAGAGATAGGGAGTACCTATTAGAGTAGTACAGTTTGTGAGATGTTCACAGGATTTTAGGGGATGGGGACTAGTGATCCCTATAGAGACTACGGTGGCACAGTTCATGACTTTGGCACTAATAATATGAGATTGGGGACTATCCATACCTAATGTAGGGACTACAACAAAGTATAAATCATGGTGTATGACTTATATGCCCTTTCCATATATAGACTTGTGTGTCCCAGTTTTGATAGATATGGATCGACGCATCAGACTACCCTAGAGGAGACACAAGAGATAAGGCTAGAGAGGTGGATTGGGTGCATGAGGAGGAATGGATGGAGGGAGGGAGATAGGAGATGATGGAGGATGGGATAGAGGGAGAGACAAAGGAGGAGGATGTGGAGATGACAAGGATGACAATGAGGATGGAGATGACAGAGGTGGCAGTGTTGTAGTTATAGGTGTTCTTGTGGTTGCACTAGTAATTGGTGGAGAGGAGAGGAGGAAGAGGTTAGAGGAGATGCGACCTTGAGTTAGGAGGTGGAGGTGGATGTTATAGGTAAGTAAGGAGGAGATAGAGAAAAAAATAGTAGTAGATCCAAATCCTCAGAGGGTGATGAGATAGAGGTGGAGGAGAGAGGAGATTATACATGAGTGATGGATGTGGCCATGAGATGTTTTGATGAAGTTGTGCATGATATACCTATCTAGGTTTCAATGTGAGGTAGCAGGGATGATATAGAGACCTCTGATATAGCTATTTTGAGATAGAAAATTAGAGACCTTTAGGGGAGATTAGATGGAGCCCTCAAGATGGTGATACAGGTAGATGCTAGGACAGTTGAGGTTGAGAGGAGGAGGCTAGGGCTACAACTGCAAAGACCCAGAGCCAATGGTACTCCTTGAGGGTGACCATTTTGGAGACGGGGATATCCCAAATAGAGTAGGATGTTGATTAGGAGAGAGGTAATATTAGGGCTAAGAGATAATAATAAGAGGCCAGGGCATGTAGTTTCATAGCCAATGTGTAGGATTTTATCCTATAAGGAGCCATAGATAGGCTATATCAAGAAGGGATTGATGCAACTAGATATGCTCAAGTGGTTGGGAGAGAGATTTACTATTGGAGGAGTCATTATGAGAGTGTTTTCCCTTCTGATTAGAGGGTGCCTAGTTATACAACTTCTCATAGATCACAAAGGACATAGATATCCCAGGGATCACAAGGCAATGGAGTAGTCATGGTGCCACCATCTAGGCCATCGCATAGAGGCATACTCCTATCCTCTAATCAGCCATAGACACAACATTTGGGACCATTAGAACCCTTAGAAAATCCACATCCTAGACCCATTGGTTATGAGGGTGATGGTAGCACTAGTTGAGTGCGCTTTTAGACACATTTTGCATATATTTTGCAAGCTCTCTTTTAGACATTGTATCATGATACTTTTAGAGTTATATATGTTAGCTATTTTTCTTGAAGGAGAAAAAACTAGAACACCAAAGTGATCTCTCCCTTTTATGCTCTTTGTCCAGTCAAGAGAAAGGCTAATGCGACAAGGATTTGAATCCTTCTTCACTTCGGGCTC
>MU227366.1:3529357-3542213 GCA_018584345.1 Thuja plicata
GTCAAACAGGGTTTCTGACAAAACTGGGAAAAAGGGCCAAGTGCAGAAACTAGAAAACTCCTCCGGAAGGGGATGAATAAATGGGGTCAAAACTTATCACAGAGGCCTAAAACCTGACACATAGAGATTATGAAATGTGTGGAAAAAGACCCCATGCTCAAATTTTCTTGACATTCTTCAAAGTGTGGAATATTCAATCTCAAAGTAGCCCTTCCCGGTAAATTCTACACTTCGCAATTTCCTGATTTTGAGACCCTCTAGGAATGAAATGATGAAAACCCATTTCAACATGCAACTTAAGGCTCAATTTGATTCAATGGGTCTTAAACAAGGTATAAAAATATTCTCCACTCACTTGAGGACCCGGAAACACCCTTTTCACATGTGCACTTTGGACCAAAAGGAGCACTTTAGCAAGCGTTTTACATGGTACCTCAAAACTGTATTTTGAGTACCAACAATATATATGATGCAATTTTGGCAACCTTATATGATTTATAGTGTTTATGTCTATGATGCTTATTTTTATGATGATTATGATGCATATGTCATGTTTACTTTCTATCATATCAGTTGTAATCTTGTAATAGTGTATCAGATGTGATACCTGTTTTAGTGGTTGTATCATACTTGTATTAGAGTGATTACTACATACCCTGTGACATGTGCAGAGGATGTGAGTTATGAGATGTATATTATTGGATTCATTTGATGTATCCTTTGTGTTAGCTATTTATAGTTGTTATTCGTAGATTATCTTGCTTAAGTGATTCTACGTCAAGGAACCCTCGAGGATTGTTATCTATGTATGAGTTATTCTTATGTGTATGTCGTGTATCTCATTGCTTCCGCATTGCTATCATTGTTGTTTGTAAATATTTAAAAAAAAAAAATTATCCTGTTAACTCAGTGTCAAGTTTAGGTTAGTTCTCCTGGGTTCCCTGGTGGGGCATTACACATATGTCATGTTTACTTTCTATGATGATGGCTATGATGTCTATGAGATTCAATGATTCCTGCTATGCTTCTACATTATGTTCATGTGATGGATGTATGATATGATCTCCCTATATGATGTGATGTCATGCTAATGTACTATGCTCTTATGTTTTTGTATTTTCATATGCACTTTATGATGCATCTTATGTGACTATGCAGATGACTTAGATGTGATGCAGATACGATGATAGACTATGCTTAATGAGTTCAATGTTTTATATGCATTTATATGATGGATGGATGCTTTTCTATGATGTGTACTATAATGAATGATTTATGATATATGCATACTGACATGCTATGAATGCAAGATGCAATATTTTTTTTGTATCATGATACTCTATGATAAGGATTTTTTTAGGGATGATTGAGAGAGTTGTTAGTACCGAAGGAAAAATGAGGAGATGAGAGAATGAGGTTGAATCTTGATTGAAACCTTAAATTACATTAACCACCTTTGAGTCCCAAAATATTTGAGAAATTTATTTCATCATTGAGCCACTTTATTATAGAAAAAATGGATACCATCCTACCTAGATATGAATGATCTAGGTACAATTATCCCCTTGTATTTTAACAAGCACTTTGAATAGACAAGGAATGTGGGCCAATCCATCTAGGCCAGTAATTAAGAGTTGAGGTATGTTCAATGTATCAAAACCAGTTTATCTATTGAAACATGTTCTACAATTAGACATTATATGTGGATGCAAATTCTCTTACCGCATACACCCAAAACGCTCTAGACTTCATGGAAAACATCCCACAAACAACATACAAAGAAAAATAAGTCATGAACCATCCCCATTTTATAATGACTTTTGGATATCCTAGAGATGCATGAATTGAAAAAATAAATACATAACAAGACCAATTTGACTCATAAAGTTAACAACCATATTGATTATGTGTCCGTGTTTTTGTAGTTGTTTGATAATGACATTGATGATTGATGATGATGTCTGGTTTCAAGAATCAGATAGCCCTCTTTATACTGACTTGTCTAGTTTCAAGTACTTTCATCTTTTATATAAGACAAGATAATCTTTTGACAAAAGACTTGATATTTAATTGATCGATAGATAAGTCAATTTTAGTCAGTTTGATTAAGGACATGTTGACTAGTTGATAATTTTGACTTGGTTCCATTGAGATCAGACTTGTTGTATGATATTGTTCAATGCCTGTTTGAAATATGAAAGAAATGGTTTATGTACAAAGGAATTTATTGCATAATTTTCAAGGATTTTTAAATTTTTTTGTTTATCTTTGACATGTTTTTTATGTTTTCTTAGGATGTTTTTCAAATTTTTATTTTTAGGACATTTTCTGATTTTTAGATTTTTTTCAAGACATTTTTTGATGTTTTTAAAAATTTTCAGAACATTGATGGATTATGACATTGTGATACCCCTAGTAAGAATAGAGTAGGTAATTTTTTTTATGAAATAAACGTAATATACTAACTTAAAGTGGGACATGACAAGGAAAAATGAAAATTTTCAAACCACCTTTAGATGACAAAGGCTTGCTATTATGAAATATGGATCAAAATGACAAGTGATACCAGGTTGGAGAAATGATAGATAATGGAAAAATGATCCCTACACATGGTGCAAGATTGCCCCTTTTTAGCATGTTACTTTCCTAAGGTGCCACCGAGGTGGTTTTCACCTTAGGGAAAATTTATTTCTCTTGTATTTCTTTTTGTGTTGCACAAGATGCTTATTTTCCAAGTTTTCATCAAGGTAAGCGTTCTTTTCTTTTTTATTTTATTTTTGTATTTTTGATAGTTTTGAAAAAGGCCTACTCTGAGATTCATGTATAGTATTTGTGCAGATGCAAGGTAGTTATTGGGTCTGATAAAGGCTAGCCCTCTAATGTATAAATCTGATATGCTCCAAACCCATAGACTATTGTGATGATGTAGGGACCCAACCAGTTAGGTTCAAACTTACTTGGTTTGTCTCTTTCCATTTGATTCTTTTGATTCTCCATGAGTACCAAGTCTCCTACTTTAAAGAATCAGACTCTGACCTTTTTATTGTAGCTTCTACACAAATGTTGATGAGATGTCTGCAAATGGGTCAATGCATTTTGTCTTTTCTCATCGAGAAATTCAAGCTCTTATAGTCTATATATATGATATACCTTATCATAAATGACATTTTGAAGGGATAATCGTAGTAATGGGAGCTCAACCTCAATTGGCAAGATAGCCTCAATTATGTAAACAAGTGAATATGGAGTGGCTCCTTTGGGTATATGGAAAATGGTGCGATATTCTCATAGGGTGGGATTTAGTTGGAGGTGTCAGTCTTAGCCAACGCCATTGAAAATCATTTTTTTAATTTTTATAAGTTTTATTGGATGCCTCTGCTTTTCCATTACTCTATGGATAATAGCATGAAGGATAGCGGTGATGGATGTGGAAATTATCAAAAAGTTCATCAACATGTTTATTTTATAGTGGAGTACCATTATTTGTGATAATAACTTGAGGCATTCCATACCGTCTTATGATATAGTTTAAGATAAACTTTGAAATTTATTTGCTGGTTGTATAGGTCATTGAGATAGATTCAATCCACTTTGTGAAATAATCAGTGGTTATAACAATGTATTTATGACCATCATAGGACAGTGGGTAAATCTTAGCAATGAGATCATTCTCCCACTACAAGAAAGGCCACGGTGAAGTGATTGGTTGCATTTCCTGTGCTGGCGCATGGATGAGGTTAATGTGTCTCTGATATTTGTTGCACTTTTGGATGAATTTAGAGGTATCTATCTCCATAGTGGGATAGTAGTACCCAATTCTCAAAATATTTTTAGCTAAGGATAAACCACTTCAAATGGGCACCACAAATACCCTTGTGTACTTCTAGCAACATTCTTTGTGCTTCTTATGAGTTGAGGCATCATAATAATGTTCCATCCAGACTTCCTCTATAGACTGTATTGGCTATGATGGAATAACATGAAGATTTTATTATTAAGGACTTCTTTTGGTTGTGTGAATGGTCAGGGGGAATGATTTTTTTTTTTAGGGAAGCATATATTTCTTGGTACCATGGGGAATCAAGAGCAACAATTTCACACACAACCTCTAACCTAGGGAACTCGTAGGCAGGGACCATTAGTTGTTATACCAAGAACTCACAATGTGCTACTTTGGGAGGTATGTCTAACAAAGATCCTATAGTGGCCATGGAATATGATGCCTTGTTCCTTATTCTAGGGATTTTCTCAAATTATATATGATCAAAGTATTATTTAGCGTCTTCATCCATAGCCTTATATGGAATCAAATTTTTTTGTCTTTGTTGTAAGTGTCATTGACTTGGTTTATTATCAATTCAGAGTCCCTGTATACCTATAGATGTTGGATCTTCCTTTGGAATCTAGTTTTCAAACCTATGATGAGTGATTCATATTCAACAATATTGTTTGTGCAATTAAATTTAGCATGTAAGATCTGGGATTGGAGTCTCCTTGAGAAGTGATGAAGACTATACTAATTTCTGGTCCCTTTTGTGTGTGAGAGCCATCAAAATATATCTTTCACTACTTTTTTTGTTCTAAATAAAATATGCCTTCATTTTGGAATTCTATCAATATTGAATGATCTGAAGGTAAAGGTGTATCTACCAATTGATTTGCAATAGCTTCACCTTTAATATATTTTTTGTCTACATAGTCTATGTCAAACTCGCTTAGGATCATGACCCTTTTGGATAGCTTCCTTGTCAATGTTGATTTTCTCAACAAATATTTTAATGGGTCAATATTTGCAATTAGGAGCATCTTATGAATCAACATGTAGTTTCTGAGTTTCTATGAAGAAAAAACTACAACCAAACATACTCTCTTCATAGTAGTATATTTGAGCTAATACGTCACAAGTGTCTGAGTGATGTAATATATGGTCCTTTCTTTTTTTTTTTAATTATTATGTGCTAATAGTGTCTCTAATGAGTGCTCTGTAGATGAGATGTACAATAGTAGGGGTTGATCTAGAATAGGAGACATCAATAATGGTGTCGAGAGAAGATAGTCTTTTATTATTTAAAATGCATTTTGATACTCTTCTATCCATTAAAATTTTATGTCTTTGCGAAATAGATACTGCAATGGATGGCACTTTTCTGCTAGTTGTGAGATGAATCTTGACACAACTATGGTTGGAGAATCCTTAATGAGAACTTTCCTAACCATGCAAAAAGAGTAACACAATGAAAAAAACAACGCAGAGTAGAGAGAATGCAAGATTGAACATCCACAGTGTCATAAATACATATAAATAATGGAACAAAAATTGGGCATAAAAATGTGAGATTACAAATAGGCATACAAGTCTAATTATAGATCAAATCCTAGATTATCTTCCTTTTGGACCTCCAAATACTTATCTATCTGATTGATATTATATTAAAGATCAAGTACATCAATATACATGATATCCATAACACATCTAAGTCATCCAAAGAAATATTACAATCCCCTAGGAAGGAAACTGTAACATGCAAATACGTTAGACCTAAATCATGAAGAAGTGCACCAAAAAAAATTGGAATGAAGCACATACACAAAGGAAGGTTATCTAAGAGAATATAAACATTCCAAGAAGATCCACAAGTCAAGTAAATGCTTTCCAAGATCAGAAGACTCCATCTAATCGATAACATATTGTGCAAATAGGTCGGCCCCAAAATCATGAAGAACTTCATTGCTAAGATTTGGAATGAAGTACAAACCAAAAGGAAGGCCGACTAAGAGAAATGGAATGTGAGAATAAAATTCACAAGAGAAAATGAAAAATGAAGAAGAGAGATGAGAAAAATATAGAAACTTAAAAATTGAACTGAATAGGAACAAAACTGAAAGCAAATGTTTTTTGTTGATGCAAGATAACCAAGAACCAAGTATGCTCCTACATCAAACATCTAGGGTTGATTAAAAAGTGGGTCCCTCACTTTGGTGGGGCTAGAGGAAAACCAAGATGATATACCTCATTTAGAGATATCTAAGAAGTATCCTCAATTGGTATGTCCTTCCACTTCATAAGGTATTCTTTATATTGTTGTCCACATGTGCTTTTTTCCAACTCTGATTTCCAAAATGTCTTCAATCTCATCCAGTTTATTCTTAGGAAACTACTTCTCTATGTTTGGCCCACTGTCATCACTTAATCCTATCTCATGGTACTGATAGATATGTGCAATGTTGAATATAGGTGTTATACCTAGAGTCTCTGGTAACCTAGATTCATACACATTACATGAATCAAACTTCTTTAATATCTTATAGGGTCCAAATTTTCTCATCTTCAACTTAGTGTATGTACCAACTAGAAATATTCCCTTTCTCAAGTATACCATCACCTCATTTCCAACTTCAAATTCCTTATGTATCCTCTTCTCATATTCTTTCTCCTTATACTTGTGGTTCATATCTTCCAAATTTTGTTTTACCTTATTATGCAATGACCTCATGTGTTCTGCTAATTCCTCTACTTCTGTACTTCTTCTATATTCATGAATGATATCTCTGAATTCTGATATTCCTTTAGGATTCCTTCTGGTAACAATATCAAATGGTTTTTTTCTTGTACTCCTATTTACTGAATTATTGTATGCAAATTCTTCTTGTGCAAGATTCAAATCCCAACTTCCAGTCTTCTCTCCAACCAAACATCTCAACAAGTTTCCCACAATTTTGTTTACTACCTCTATCTGACCATCTATCTATTGGTGAAATTTAGAACTGAACTTCAATTCTATCTTCATCTTCTTTCAAAGTGTTCTCCAAAATTAACCAATAAACTTAGTATCCCTGTCTCAAACAATACTCTTGAGTAACCCATGTAATCTCACAATTTCCTTGAAAAATAGGTTTTCTACATGCACTACATCTGTTGTCTTCTTATGAAATGTGACATCTTATAAAATATATATACTACCACAAATATTGAATCATCTCCTCTCTGAGTTTTAGGATATCTAAGTATGAAATCCATGCTTATGTCTTCCCAAGGTCTCTCAAAAACTGTCAAAGGCTTATACAATCCAACATTCTAATTGCTTCCTTTTTCAAGTTGACGAACTCTACAACTCTGAACAAATTTCCTAACATCCTAATGAATCTAAATCCAACAATTTTTCTTACTTACCAAAGCCGCTATTTTGTCATAGCCAAAATGTCCTTCTAATCTGTCACTGTGTTTTTCTTTTATGAGATTGTCTCTCATAAAACTCCTAGGCATACACAACTAATTTCCTCTAAAAAATATCTCATCTTGAATGAATTAATCCATCCATTTTCTCTTGTCCACTACAAAAATTTCTTTGCAAACCTTCCAAGTTTTAGAAGAATCAAGATCTTCCTCATACAAGGCCTTAAATTCATCAAATCCTAGCACTTAAAATCTCATCTCTATCAACAAGTTCCTTCTTCTACTCAAGGAATTAACAAACTTATTTGACATTCCACTCTATGCTTAAAAATAAAGGTGTAAATTTGTAAGAAATCTACTCATATTGTGTTTCTCTAATTCAACTTACCTTGATTGTTCAAATATTGCAAAGCTTAATGATCTGTATACAAAAAAAAAATCCTTAGGGAACAAACAAGGTCTCCACTTCTTCAAGGCTTGAATTATGGCATAGAACTCTTGATTATACACTGAATATATTTTCCTTGCACCATTCAACTTCTCACTAAAATAAGCTATGGGTCTTCCTTCTTGACTCAACACTACAATTACATTCCCACTTGCATCACAATACACTTGAAATACTTTACTAAAATATAGTAGGGCTAACACAAGTTTCTCAGTCACATTTTGTTTCAATAACTCAAAAATTCTATTTTGTCTTGAGGTCCATCTAAAATCCTTTCAATCTCCTTTCATTGTCTCAGTCATATGACTGCAAACTGAATTAAAATTTATAATGAACTTCCTATAGAAACTAGCCAATCCATGAAATTATATTACCTCTCGAATGCTTTTTGGTGTAGGTCATTCAACAATTTCTCTTACTTTCTTAGGTTCCATCTTCAATCCATCTACAGATATAAAAAAAACCCAAGTATACTAATTCTTCCATCATGAAACTACATTTCTTACTATTGATCAACAACTTTTCTTCCCTCAACCTTTGCAAAAATTGTCTCAAATGTAAAATATTCTCCACTTTTTCTTACTGAAAATCAAAATGTCATCCAAATACACAATCACAAAAATACCCAAAAATTTCTTTGATACCTAATTGATCAACCACGCAATATTACTCAGTATATTAGTTAGTCCAATAGGAATCACCAACCATTCATGTACAATCCTTCATTTGTCTTGAATGCAATCTTCCACTCATCTCCTTCTCTGATCCTAATCTGGTGATATCCAGTCTTCAAATCTATCTTTGTGAAATATCTTTCTCCACTCAAACAATCCATTATGTCATCCATCCTAGGAAAAGGAAACCTATAATTTATTTTGATTTGGTTTATGGATCTAGAGTCAGTACACATTTTCCACTCTCCATATTTCTTAGGTGTTAACACTGCAGGTACTACACATGGGCTCAAAGTCTCTCAGATCAAAACTTTCTTCAATAACTCCTGTACTTATATTTTCAATTCATCATTCTCTATTGGTGTCATCCTATGTGAAACTTTATTAAGCAAACTAGCTCCAAGAATCAGGTCCATACAATGACTGATACTTCTCATAGGTGGCAATGCATCAGGTACATTATATGAGATTATGTCTTCATATTCTATCAACAACTTCTTTATGTCTTCCAGTTTTTCTTTTCCCATTTGAAAATTAGAATTTTTAAGGATTAATGCATAGCACATACTTTCATTTCTCATTTCATCCAAGAATTTTCATCCTTCAACCAAACAAACTATAACATTTCTAGAAATCACACTCATAGGAGTCTCTTCTAAAGGCAACAAAGTTTGCTTCATCTCATTTGCAACAATAGTATATGTTTTCTTTCTTCCATCATGGAATTCTTGTCTTTCATACTACCAAGGTCTCCCCAACAAGATATGTCACACATCCATAGGCATAATATCACCCAAAACTTCACCATAATAATATCCAATATTCAATTTTACCAAACATTGTTCACTTACCAATACCTTATGATCATCCCAAATCCATGCTATCTGATATGGATAAGGGTGCTTTAACATCTGCAACTTTACCTAGTTCACCAACTCCTTTAAGGCTAATTTTTTTGAACTACCACTATCTATTATTACTTTACAACATTTACCCTCAACCGTACACTTTGTTAGGAACAAAAATTTCCTTTGCAATGGTTCCCGATTCATCTCATTCTGACATAGGGATCTCATTATCATCAAGGCTTCTCCATCTGTAGGCATGTTTAGGGATATGATAGGTTCTTTCCAAGAAAAAGCAACTCTTTCACTATTCTATGTCCTCCTACTTGAATTCCCTTATTTACATTCAAATGCTTGGTGTCCTTCTCCTTCACACTTAAAGAAAGTTCCTCAGAACATCCTCTTGCCATATCACCTACTACCCTCATTTTGGTAGCTACTTTGTCCACCATTCTAGTAGAAGTTCCTATCATCCCTTTGGTGTGAATTATCATTTACTTTATCTTTTTTCTTCTCTATAGAATATATTTCATTTCCAGAAAAGGTTTTGCCTCTCTAAAATATTCCTCCTCTTCCTCTTTGTCTCTGCTCATGTCTTTTGTTCAACTTTTCCTTATCCTCGAGGGCACACTGATAAGCTTCTTCCACACTCTACAACTTGATTAAACTGATCTCAACTTTTATAGACATCATCAAACCATTGAGACACCGCACAAATTTTTCAACCTCATCTTAGTATGTCTGCATCCAGTGGTGAATTTATAGAACTCTTTAGTATACTCCTTCACACTAGATTCCTTCTGCTTTAGATTCTACAACTTCCAGAAAAAATTCACTTGATAATATACAAGAAATAACTTCACCTTCAACTTCTTTATCATCCAATCACAAGATTTGATTTTCACTTTTCCCCCTCTCTGTCTATCTATCTGCAAGTGTTCCCACCATAATGATGCATGTCCTTTTAATTTTGTGCAAGCACAATTCAACTTCTTATCTTCACTCCTGCCTTCAAAGTAAAAATATTTCTCCATCTCTGTGATCTAATCTATCAATTAATAAGAATCTAACTTACCACTATAATCTGGTGGGTTAAAATATTGTTTTTTATTCATGCTAGTTAGGTCTCTAAGGAAAATTTCATGTCCTTTATCTAGTTCTAGTTGATCTCCACCTTCTAGTTCAACATTCTTCTCTTGGTCATCTCACTTACATTATCAATATATAAACATCTTGTCTGGTCTATTTTACCAACTTCAAATCACACCACAATCTACCTCAACATATCCATCAGAGGTGGTTTTGCATCTCTCTATGCTCCACCTCTAGAATCTCCTCTTTGGTCCATCCTTATGCAAGTCCTCTTCAGATGCATGTCAGATCCTCATTGTGCTACCCCACAACAAGTTTCCAAAGGAAACAATCTCCCCTGAAATGAAGAACCTTCACACTAATACCACTTGACGTAACCATGGGAGGAGAATCCTTAATGAGAACTATCCTGACCTTGTAACAAGAGTAACATAGTGGAAAAAACACAGAGTAGAGAGAATGTAAGATTGGATATCTATAATGTCATTAATACATATAATCACAAAATATAAATTGGCCAGCAATATGCGAGCTTACAAATAGGCGTACATGCCCAATTAAAAATTGTTGTGGTTCCACAAAACACACCCCAGTTTTGGTCCTCTAACCATGGGGGCCCCCTTATTTTTTTGTTTTTTGGTCTACCCCTCCCCATGTTCCTTGAACTCTGATTTGGAGGGGCCTATTGAGAAAGCAAGGTTACTTTTCGGCCTTTCCCACTTTTGACATTTTGGACATCATGAGGTCCTTTGACCTCCGAAATGCTGAAACATTGAAAAGCTAAAAGTTTGAGTCCACACCTTTTGGGGTTTTCGTTGCCAAAACACTGAAAGGAGAGGAGGGCACAAGACTTTGGGGTTTCAGCCTCTAAAACCCCAAAGTGGGTGATGTCACCACACGGGCTATAAAAGTAGTCTGAGCACTTTTTTTCTCACTTGTCTATTTTTCATCCTCCTACTTTTCTTCGAGCTCTTCGTGTGCCTGGTCCTCACCTTCTCTTTGTTTTTTGTGTCATTTTGATCCTCCTCATGGTCAGTGGTTTTTTTTCCTCCCTCCTTTCCTCCACCTTTGCAGGTAGGGTTTCTTGGTTTGTTCCCTTCCCTTCTTCCTTTTGCATTTTGGGTTTAGTTTTTTTTTTTTGGTTGTTCGTCTGCATGGATATTATTGCTGGCCACTTATTATCCCTCCTAGGTCTTTAGGGTTTGTGACCTTGGACCTCTAGTTAGTTCGCAGCCTCTATTTTTTATTGTTATTGTTTTTTCCTTTTACATTTATTTTAGGGTCAGGTTTTTTGTGTCGTGGCCAAGTTGCATGTTTTTGGGCTCTGAAAGGCCGAAAACAACCCCCTCGCTAGAGAGATTTCACTAAGTGTAGTTTTGTACTTTCAAAATTTTGGATTTTTGCAAAACCGGGCACCACCAAAATAGTGAAACTCTGAAACACCAAAGACAAGGTCACCCCACTAGTACATTTGACCTTATTTTTTGACCAAACAATGCGACCAACAAATAAAAAGGTTTTGTTTGGTTGGATTATAGAAGGAAAGCTTTGATTTTTTTTTAATCCATACCCATGTTGGTCAAAATTTCAACCAACACGGGCATAAATTTAAAAAAAAAAAAAGGTTTCACATTTCATTTTTTAATGCACGGCGAATTTGATCAAGGGCAAAGCGGGAAGGAGGAAGCACTATTTGGGGAAGCACTATTTTGAATACACTATTTGGGTAAGCACTGTTTGGAATACACTATTTGGGGAAGCACGATGAATTTGATCAAGGGCGAAGCGCGAAGGAGGAAGCACTATTTGGGGAAGCACTGTTTGGAATACACTATTTGGGGAAGCACGATGAATTTGATCAAGGGTGAACTGCAAAGGAGGAAGCACTATTTGGGGAAGCACTGTTTGGAATACAAAAGATTCACAGTTCAGAGTATGTTCCTTTTGTCTTCTCTTGTTCTATTTGTGGCACTGTCGTTCTTGTGATGAATAGATAGTTTATTAACCCTGCAAATTCATTTATACATCTTCATGGTGAAATTATTTTTGATGAATCCTTGGTATTTGTCATTCATTTGAATAGTTTATGTGTTTCATCATATTATACTGTCACAAACTGTTAGATGAATTAACATCCACTGCCAGTCCATTGATGCACACTGTCCTCCTGAATTCATTTAATCTATTTCAACCTAGTTTGTATTTTCACCATTGGATTGTCCATTCCGCTAGATGAAAATCAAATTAGGGAAATATGCTTTAATTTATCCAACACTCAGAGTTGTGGAGGTTTTTGAACCGCTTCAAGTTTGATGCCCTAGGCTAATTGAGTTTAGCATGTTTAGCCAGTGGGAGAAAGAAGGAACAAAAATCTATAGTTGGTGGTGGACAGAGGTCAAGGAGTCGACCATGCCAAGACATTAGAAGGCCACAGAAACTTTCCCAATCATTTTTGACTATTCCAAACACCCAAATTAGAACTAATTCATTAAACCCGAATCTAGCTTGATCACCTAGGGTTTGTGTTGAACTAGTTTGAAGTTGTCGGGATAGAATCAGTCACTCACTGTTTGGACTGTGAAGTGGTGATTGTAGAAGATTGAGACCAAAACATAAAAGATAA
>MU227366.1:3549008-3569174 GCA_018584345.1 Thuja plicata
ATATATATATATATATATATATATATATATATATATATATATATTTTAACCAAAAATTAGTATTGGTCACTTTTTCCACGTTGGTCACTATGTGATCGGTGTCAATTTCGATGAACTTTGGTCACAAAGGAGAAACACTGTGTTTGATGTTTCGACGAGACAGCTATGTGCTCGATGTTCATTCTGACCACCGTTGGTCACAATTGTGATGAACATTAGTCGCTAGATAAAAGGTTTGATCTGCGATTCTTCCAGCGTCAAGCGATTTTTTAGACGAAGATTCGGTCGATAATTCAACCACTACGAAGGTCAATATATCAACGATTTCTTTTCCTATTAAATAAGTGATGAGAAAATTTCGAGGATAGTTTTTGTCGTCAATTCGACCAATGGGTCTCGAAAATTTAACTAATCCTCGTCGAAAAATAGGGTAAAATTTACTAGTGCCCCCTCCCAAAAATTTTGACATTTTGAACTCTGAAACTTTCTTTGGACCTTTGCACACTGAAAGGATGAGATCCATTTCATCAACCCCTAAAATCTATCAGAATTTGTGCTTTCTCACCCCAAATTTCCCCACATTTTTTGAACTCCGCAAGTTCGAAGATACTTGCTTCTCCAGGACCTTATCCCTTAATTTTTGGACTTTTGCACATTGAACTTGTCTTCAGAATCTGGAAGTCTGAAAGACCAAAAAGTGTTATTAAGCTTCATTTCTGGCTACTTAAGATCCATCTACTTATGGCTTTCTTAGTTATAGTTTTTATTTATTTTCTACTTTAGTAGTTTCTTCAATAAAGATACTGATATTTGCGATTTTCCTCGCAGGAATGCCTAAAAAATGAATATGATCACCAATGAATTACTTGTTTAAAGGTTATCACCCCCTTCCAAGATTGGGAATCAGCACAAGGAAATCACAGATACAGACATAGGGAATGTGGATTGGAACAAATTCTTGGTGAGGTGTTCCCAACTAGTAGCTAGAGCTAAAGATTGCACCTCCTTGGTCTTGTCAAGCCTGGTCAATGTAGTAACACACCCAGTGTCAGTCCTGTCCTCTGAGCTCATCATGGCATTGGCCAACCACTACATACTAGAGGAGAGGGTGGTTAAAAATAGAGATGAATTCTCTATAGAGAAGGGATTGAGATGGTACATAAATAAGACCCAAGAGGCCTATGAAATTGCAAATCAAGGCTACCTCCTACAGCCTCTCCCAAATAATAAGTTGGATAAAATATACCCAAGGAGAGGGTACTTTAAGGATGACATCCAAGCAACAGTCATGATAAGACAAGTATATGGACTACCTGAGTCCATCTAACTTGAGAGATGGATGATCCTGCTAATAGAAAAGATAAAGGGATGCAAGGTCAGATTTGATTGGGTCACTATCTTGAGCGATAATATGGATGAGAAAATAACTACTATAAAGCACAATCCCAAGTTTTACATGACTTCATACATAGTGTACCTATTGGATGCCCGAGAAGACTATCCAAGGCTTACAAAACAAGGAGCCTTTGGTGAGCTAAATGCATGACCCTTCACTATCTATCCATAATTGATAAGAAGATATGACATGCCCAAAAATATCCCAGATTACTGAATAGTGAATTATGCATTCATCTTTTTAGTCATTAGATCCATAAACGGTGACTATACAAAGATATTATCAGAGGAAGCTACTGCTAGAATAAGGGATATAGTGGCATATTATATATAGTTCAGAACTTTTAGATACATAAGAGTGGTGGTCTCTACCCTTAGTCCTAAGAAACTACCCAGGTACCCTTGTGATTGGGTAATCATCTTGGAAATAGCCAGGCATCTCGTAGATGCCTACGAACATATTAAGTATAAGAAGAAGCATTTTTGGGATTTCCTCATTTTCGTAGGCCTCTAAACTCTCCTGGATATGAAAATTTGCAAATCATTAGCCTTTGAGTGGAATGATTTCCCACTCCAAAAATACACACACCCAGGCTAGATTTGACCCAATAGGTACATACAACCATATCATTGGAAAATTCTACATCCAAAAGCCACATATTGAAGATTAGTGAATGAATTGTATGGATGAATACAAGGTGAGAATCAGAGTTTATTGCAAGATATCCCTCACATTAGCACAAGCGTCCTTAGAGGTCAATATCCCCCCCAAGGTTTGCAATAAATATTTAGATAATATGTTGGAGCCGCTCTATAATGATGACAAAATATACAATAGGCCTATCTTGAATGCAGAAATAGAAAAAGAAGAGAATGACAACATTGAATTCAAAGCAAGGCATGTAGTCATAGAAACTATGAAATGGATCAAAAAGCCTTATCAAATGGATCCACACAAGGAGGACAAGAAACACAGAGAGAGGCTTGTAGTTCCCTAGTTTAACAAGGCTACACCCCAAAAACTGAGAAAAATATATGGGCATGAAAGTGCAGTGTAATATGGTTCCAACCCTAGGCATAAGACACAACGAACCAAGATGACATGGAAAATAGATCCTCTTGTTGATCCATCATAGGCCACGAAAGGAAAGGGCCCTACCACTTTTATCTCATCTCCTACTATCATTAGAGAAAGAGAATATTTACAAGAGAAAGAGCTTGTGCCTCTCCCCAATTAGAGACTCTGCAAGAGGAACTAGAACTAGAGGAGGTGCCCTTAATAAGAAGGAAAAGATCTTGGCAAGCCTCTATAAGGAAATAGGAGACCACAGAGAAGCGGACATAGGCTCAAAAGGAACATGACAATCCTTTGGATACTCTTGGCTCATATGAACCCTCATGTCATATTTCAAGGGCCTGGAAGGTTTTGTAGATCTGGGACAAGTTAAAATTGAATCCATAGTAGGAATTAACATAGAGGCACATGTGCTCATCAATCCTCATGCTATCTCCACTCCACCTCCATCCCAATTTACAAACCCCACACTAAATGTGTCTCTCACAGGATTGGATTCTAGAACCAATCAAAGGGTAGAAACTCAGGATACTAATGTTGCCCAAAACATAGAAGGGGACAAGACTGCAAGGGAAAGTGCAACACCAACTCTACCACCTTACATTCCTGCTTCACCACCCTCTCTCCCAATTCCAACACCAATTCCAACCCCTTCCATTTCTGCTCCCCCACCTAGAACACAAATGCCAACTCCACCACCATCTATTCCTCTTCCTTCCTCTAGCCCAATTCCCCAAGTGTCAGTAAGTATAGAGGTTACGCCTCCCCTTAAGACCACACCAGAATCTATGACATGTCTTAATACACACATATCAATCGGTTCCTCTAATGATGAAGGCAAAAATAAATATGAAAAAGATTCCAAAAGGGAAAAAGATAAGGAAGAGGAAGAAAAGGGACAGGAAGAAAGAGAGGAAGGATAAGTAAATGAGGAAGAGATGAGAGAAGAGGGTGAACATGAAGAAGAGTTAGATAAAGAGGAGAGGGTGACCCTTACTCCATAAAGCTTTGCTTTATTCCTTAAAATTTCCCCATATGAGATAGCTACCACCTTTAGTAAACCCACTTGGTTCGCTAAAGAGATTCAACCCCAAAAAATGACTTACACAGATGAAGAGGGTGAAGAAGACACATATATGGCATTCTTAGGGAAAGCCTTCCATGAAATGGAGACTAATATACCGGTAAGAACCATATCATACATTACTCAAGACACCAAGGGTCGCTAGAAGGCACAGGTGGCAGTTCCCTCTACCAGCGCATCTCAAGCGTAGATAACCCCAAAAAATTATACATTTGAAGAGTTGGATCTGGGAGAGCTATCAAGAGAAGGAAGTAAGACTCTAGCACCTTTAGGGCTCAAACATGCTCTAGGTGTCATGAGCAAAGATGAAGAATCTATCAAGTCTCTGATAGAGTAGAATGAGGTTCTAAAGAAATTCATCTATAAAATGGTGGTTCCGATTGACCCAAACTTCCCAAAGGCCTCATTATAGGCTGTACTAGAGAAGAAAGTTACTCCAAACTTGCCAACAAGTGTAACCCATTCTTTCATTCAGGCAAGTGCTGATTGGAAGAATGATTTTGAACTATGGGAAGAAAAGGTGATTAGGGATATCTTTTGACCATTTAGGATTATACTTAGGGAAGCTACCAATTTGGTGGATCTTATGGAAGGAGATGGAGGGTTAGACTCTAAATTGGCCTAATAGAAATTAGCTCTGCGGGATCTAAGGATAATCAAGAAACAACGTTTCTAGATTTTGGTCAAGATATATGAAGGTGAAGAGATAGACAACTTTAGTACCTAGACCAAAAGTATAGAAAATTCCACAAAGGTCCATGAAAAATGTTTGGAGAAGGTACATCAAAAGCATAAGAAAATTATGGAATGGGTGGAATAAATAGAGAATTTTTTCACAGGTATTGACTTAGAGTTATACCGAGATGAGGATAGGCAACTTCTATGCCCGACCAAAGAAGTGATACAACAATTCAAAGGTATTCTTGTAGGAGTTAGCACCAAAGAGAGCCTACACTGATTTTTCTATTTCAAGGAAGATATGCAAAGGATGTCTGAACACGAAGAAGAGATCAAGTTCTTCACTTTTGAATTAACCATTTTCAGAGAGAAGCAAGATTGACACATTGCTAAAGTGAAAAGAAAAGAAGTAAACTATGAGGAAGTACAAGAAATAGTACAAAGATTGCAAGCTGCTCATCCAGAGGTGTTCCCAAACTGACTATTCAGTCTAGACTTAACCATTTTTTGAGAAAAGAATTCTTCCATACTTAGCCATTTTTCAAAGGCTAGTTTTTCAGCCTTTCAATTTCCCAAATTCTAAAATTTTGGGGGTCCCAAATTTTGGTTCCATACTTATTCAAATTTGCACCTTGCAATTTTTAGGGCAAAGGTCGAGGTCCAAATTCTGTGTCATTCCAGCATGAACAATTTTTTGCATGAAAATGGAAATTTAGATCAGATGGATGCACAATTGTTGTTTGTTTTGCAATAATTAAAGGTCTTCTCTTAGTTCCCACAACGAAGATAACCTAGATGAATATTCCAAGGGAGAACTCAGAGATCAATAATAAGACTCCAGTTACAAACAATGGAACTCCAACTCATCTCTATCTTCTTTCTTAAATGAGTTTGACCCTATTTTCATGGGCAAGCTGATTGTAAATGGATTAAGGATCCATGCAATTAGTTTAGTATCATTTTAGCAGTAGCTTTCTTTAGCAAGCTTTAGTTTTAGTTTGTTTTCATTGTTTTTAGAGTTACTGATGACCTAGTTTCAAGGTTCAGAGTTTGTAGATCACAACTCTATATATTGTAAGTAAATCGATGTATTAGGGTTAGATTCTTGATGCAATAAAGATCTACAATTGGTGCTTCATTCATGGTGTGATGCTTTTCTTCTATCTATGCAAAATTAGTGAATGTGTGTTTTCTTATTCATTCCTTTCAAAGAACCAACTGTGTTTATTGTTTCTCAAATATGCAATTCTTTAAATTAGATTTTGTTGTTGTTCATCTACTTTGTTGTGACAAATGTAAGGGAAATATCATCTTTTGGGTTCAACAATAAATCTGTCTTGTGGGTGTGCACATCTTGGTGACTTCACGATTTGATAATTTTGAAAATCTTGCATGCGTAAATATATTGTCTCTCCAAATGATTGCATCTATCGAGTATATAATTGTGACATGGTTTGATTTATATCTAGTGGATTTCTCCAAATATTTTCATCATTAAAATTTGCAAAGAGGGATTAACAATGGTTTATGTCCGTTAGGATTTCTTTTCAACAAAACTTTCTTTATTCTTGTCACCCAATGCTTTTAATTCTGATGCAAGAGCATCTTGGGTCCTTGGCAATCCTGCTCAACCAAAAAGATGTTTGTTTTGTTATTTAGTTTGTTTGGAGGCTGCTCAGGAAGCACTTTTTTGCTCAGGTCTATCACTCGGTTATGCTTGTTCTAAGTTGGTCTTTGTTTCTCAAGTTTTTGTCGCTCAGGTATGTATAGACACCTAAAACTGGCCAGGTGTCCTAGAATCAACCAAATCTGCAAATCTCAGTCAAATGCTCTAATTTTCATCAAAATGGATCAAAATCAATTTCAAATGGACATTTATAAATCAAAATGGACAAAATCAAGTTAAATCAAAGGATTAATTAACCATGACTTCAAATAATCAAATATAAGCCTAAATGGATCAATCAAAATTATATAATTGACTTTAATCAATTAATTGTATAGTTTTTAATCAAAAATCAAATTGAACCTATCCATCCCTACATGGCTAATTTAATTAATTGATTGAATTAAATAATCCTAATATCTTTCAACATGAATTTGAGCAACCAATGGGAATTGAGAACACAAAGAACATGGATCACTCCTAAATTTTAATCTCAATAACTCATTTTCAACTTTGAATCCCAATCACTCAAATTTGTCCCTTTGTCTCAACCTTTGAGACAATCATTTAAATTGTTCCCCTATTTGAAACCATCTCAAAGTCTTTCACTCAACCAAGGCTTAATTGTGATCAATTAACTCTACCCCCTACACTTGGAAATTTGCTATAAATGCAAGCCATTTTTAAGCATAATCATATCCTAGAAATTCAAATGCAAAGCATCAAACTTATAGCCATTTTTACAAAAAATTGGAGCATAATTGAGAGATCATCATATCAATTGAACATTATGGAGAGCATTTTAGTTGCATTTTACTTCATTATTTTCATCACTTGGGAGAGTTGAGCTAGATTAGGCATACTTTTATCAATTTCTCATTCTAGGATTGTCACTAGTAGAGATTAAGGTTGAGAGCTTTACTAGCATACTAGTTAGAGAACAATGAGATGTTTAGTGATTTGATTACAATTCTTTAGCTTAAATTGTTTATATTTTTCCATAGAATTGTAGATAAATAAATCTATCTCATGAAGGTGTAATTAATTCACACACAAATGGTACCCATCGTGGGGCTTTAGGCCTCTCAATCACCATTTTTCAAAGTTTTATATGTGTTTTTCTTCAATTTTATGCAAATTTTGCAGGTTTTCATAAAAGTGACACCTATGCACATTTTAATGACACCTGCCAGAAGTTAAACAATGCCTACAAAAATCCTTCTATTTTTTTCTTTATTTCTCTGTCGCCTATGAGATAAATTGTCACGTCTGTGAGATCAAAGCATCGCCTGTGATTCGGGAAAAGCCACTAGCAAATTGTTATTTGACGCCTAGTATTTTTTATTTAGTGCAATTTACAGTTTCTTTAACGCCTATCATTTAAAGTTTCACACCTAGAAGGGTTAAATAATGCTTAAGTCACTGGAAATAAACACCCGTGATGTTTTAAATAGCACTTAGGAACATTTAAATGATGCCTACTAGCTGTTAAATGTCGCCTACTACTTTTTGTATTCTTTTATTGATTAATCATTAAGTTTAGATTTTTAATTCTCTGTCTGTGTTTTTTCTGCAGATGAACAGGCATCCAAAAGTGCAGAAGCCAGAATGCAGGATTACAAAGGAAAGCAAAGAGGTAAGAGCCTTTAATAAATACTCTAAATATTTGCATAACACTAGTATTTTAGAGAATATAGAGGTAGAAGAACACTTGTATGAGCACTACATAAAAGTTAGTAGTGCATACAAGAAGAAATTTCCCACTCTCAATTAGAGGCCTTTTGAACCCTTTCAAAGTTACGGTGATGGTCTTCTTAACATCTTCTCTATCATATAACCTTGCAAAGTCCTGCACAAAGCCTTTCACAAACTCTAAACTGTTTAATCTTGTAACTTATTAACCTTTCTGAAGTTACACCAATCGGCCAAATGCTTCATCACAACTTAGTAACATGTAAATTAGAGGCCTTTGGGACCCTTTTACAGTTACGGTGATGGTCTTCTTAACATCTCTGCTATCATATAACCTTGCAAATTCCTACACAAAGCCTTTCGTAACCTTTGAACTATTTAATCTTGTAACTGATTAACCTTTCTGAAGTTACGCCAATCCGCCAAATGCTTCATTGCAACTTCGTAACATGTAAATTAGAGGCATTTGGAACCCTTCCAAAGTTACGGTGATGGTCTTCTTAACATCTCCTCTATCATATAACCTTGTGAAGTCCCACACAAAGCCTTTCATAATCTCCGAATTGTTTAATCTTGTAACTGATTAACCTTTCCAAAGTTACGCCAATCTGCCAAATGCTTCATCGCAACTTCGTAACCACCAACACTAACGACCAAAAAACCCTTGCGAAGCTTTGTAACCACTTGATCATTACTATCATTGGTTCAGAAGTTTGGAACCCATTGGGCCATCACCATCCTAACCACTTAACCATTGAGAAGTTACAAAATAGCCTGACGTTACTTCAGAACATTGCCATTGGTCAAAGCTTCATAATTTCCTAGAAATTATCAATTTATTATTTGTCATACTCATTAGTCATTCCTGAATCCTAATTTCCTAATACTAAGAATTTACTTAATTCTTTAATTCCTTGAAGAAAAAGCATTTACTTAATTTAATAATTCCTAAATTCCTAATTTCCTAAAATAAAATATTAATATAATAATATGACATTATATATTATTACATTCAATTTTAAACAAATTGCAACTGCGATCTTGAGCTCTTTACAAAATTACACTGGCACAGAAAATTACAAAATATCCTTGTATTAACTTCCTTGAAATTTATACATCAATGATCATAGCACCAGAGACTTCTATCACAAAATTACAAAATATCCTTGTATTAACTTCCTCAAAATTTATACATCAAATTCAATGATCAATGATCATAGTACCAGAGACTTCTGTCAGGATTCAGAAAATTACAAAATATCCTTTTATAATTGTATTAACTTCCTTGAAATTTATACATCAATGTCAATGATTAATGATCATAGTACCAGAGACTTCTATCAGAAAATAAAAACTAACATTGGTAAACAAGCTTGGAAATAGTTATAAGAGCGACAGCTGTCAGCCCAGATTCTTCAGAATTAGTCTTGGTTTGCACCAAAGGTGTATCCACAGTAGGTGAACCGTAAAGATAAGATACTCTATTTGAATTAATTGACCTCCCTCTATTGGCTCTTCATCTAATACTAGAACTGTCTCAACTACTTCCATCATCCATGTCAATGTGACAAGGCTTGAATCTCTCCAATGCTTTCCCACACCACAATTTCCCTCTTTGATGGCCAAGTTATTGCTCTAACTGTATCCAAGTCTTCAAGGCATTTGTTCCACTTGGCATCCGTTATGGCTCGAGATTCAGAAAAAAACTTATTCATGTCAATCTCATGCTTGTACAATTCATCCAAAACTTCAAAAAAATTTGAAATGTCAGCATCACCATCAAAATAAGAAGCCAACTTGATAGCATCCAAAAATTGGTTGAAAGAATCAACCCACTCTTGCCAGTCCTTCAACTGTCCCTCTGTGTCCACAATAGCAGGGTTATATCCTTTAGACTCTTCAGCAAAAAACTTTATCTTTTCCTGAATGTTTTTTAACTTGCCATTGAAAAATGCATACAAATCCTTTACTAATAACACCATTTCCTTAACATCAATTATTTTGTCACCGCTAAAAAAAATGCCAATTATTTTGTTAGGTAACTCGATTTTTTTCCCCATTAGTAAAACTAACCTCTCAAAGAATTTTAAGTGTGGGCCCCAAGTATTAAATAATGGGGTTAGTACAAACAAGGCATTAGAACATTGATATTCTTCCCTCTACAAAGAAATGAATGTGCTATGAATGATTTGAGACTTCCCTTTTAAAACATTTACTCTGTGCAATAACACCTTCTTCAACGTCTCATTTTTAGAAATTCCAGTATCAGCAGGTTGATCAACCTCCAACCTCCATTATTATGTTTTTTTTTGCAAGTTCTGGAGCTAAACCCCCCTCTGTAAATTCCCTGGACTAGTTTTTTAGACTGTTTATTTCATCTTTTAGCTCTTTCATAGTCTTATCCAGGACAAAATTCTTCTTTAGTTCCTCTTCAAACTTTTTCCTAGTTGACACATAATCTTTGAATGTCCTTGCTAGCCTATTCTCTAAGTCCTCAACAACTGCCTTATTCATGGAGGATGCGTGATGTAGGAGATTTACTATCTCTGATCTTGTAGTCTCCTGCAACCTCCATATTAATTGGCTACCCTGTGTTGTGTCTTGGATGTCAACCAATCTGGGCTTATTAGATTTTGGGGCCACACACCATACTGCTAGTGTCTTACTGTCCATATTGAATCTAGAACCCCTCTGTAGTCCATCAGGGAAAAAATCATCACAAGCTATAGCTTTATCTTGCCTCTTGATTGAAAGGAAACTAAGTTTGGGGAAAATAGTTCCCTACGCTAAATTCTTGAGAAGAGGATCGTGCAATTCAGATTTAACCCTTATCCATTACAAAATATTAATACAAATAGCTTAGATGTTGCTGCAATAACATGTATACATAGAAAAATGAGAATGACACAATGATTTACCCTGGGGAAAACCTTTCGGTAAAAAACCCCAGCACTCCAAAACTTGCACAATGTATTAATCAAAACTATTGTTGTTTACAATACACTTGCAATGCAAGTTCTTTCAGGATATAATCAACACTTGAAGACAAATCTGAAAGCATAACAGTATTCCAACAATACACTAACTTCTCCCTCAGTGATTTGTAACCCTAAAATGCTTATATCATGCACTTCCCTTTTTAGGGCAATTTCCAAAGACAACTGTATTAGGGGTTTACCATTCTCTAGAAAAATAGGAACCCTAAAAAATTTTTTAGGCCAATGCCCTGAACCCCATGCATTGCAGAAGAGTGTACAATACTCAACATGATCAGTTGCCACATTTCTTGCATGTCTTTACCCGTCATCGAATCTTTCACAATTAGCTCTTACAAATATTAATGACCATCATAGGAATCTATCATAACCCTTTCAGTCATGATTACCTTACACATTGTCCAAAGTGCCAACATTTGGAAAATAACCTCTACTACAAAAAGGGATGCCTAGATCCACCTAGACCAATTTTGATCATCCTTGTCATCTTCCAAGTGGAGTGAAAACACAACATGTTCACTCAACTAAATGACAGAATGAATATCAAACTTAAATACATTATTTGCAAAAAATTAATTACAAAACAAATAATATCAAATGTAAGGAAATATACAAGGTTGAGACACCTTATTCCTAACATTGATTTGGTCAATTAAGAATGAGGACTCCAATTCCCATCCAGGGATCAGCAACATGCCACTTCTCTTCACAAGATCTCTTGCCTCCTCCATAGTTAATGTTTCACTGTTGGGATCATAGGCCTATAATTTTTCAATCATTTCAACAGTCTTTTCCTGTGATTCCCCTAGTTTCAAAGGCAATGTTAATTCATTTTTCTCAACTCTAAAGAGAAAAAATTTAAATTCATCGGACGTGATGAATTCATCATCATCTATAAACTCTTTAGCTTGGATGACCATGTCATACAATCTAGCTGTAGCCAATTCTAACTCATCTAGGGCCTTTTCTCCCTCTTCTACTTGTGATGTCAAAAAACATTGTCCTACATCAGCAAAGTAATTCCAATTACTTGGCAGGATTTGTAGTGCCTTTTTCCTTGCCTTTTGTGGTACATTCATCAACTTTTGTTTCTTTGATGGCCCCTGCTCGGATGTGGATGGCTCAGCTTGTTTTGTTTCTACTATAAACACCACATCAGGTTCAACTTCCTCAGGGTTTATTCTATCCTCCTCCTTCTCCTCAGGGATGTTTGGCAATTTAGACATAACATTTGTGTAATTCTCTATACACAAGTCGATTCTCGGCATGTATTTGAGATCAGGAAAGAAACCGCAGAAGGTAGGGTCCGACTTTATCAATTCTTCCTCTACCCTTACAATATTTTTCCACTTAAGGGTTCTCTGCTCATAGATATCTTCACTGAGCACATTTCTAATAACATCTTCATCTACCATAGGCTGATTTTGAGCCAAATTGTGATTCCTCATTTCTCTCAATTCTCCTCTAATGAAGTCTTTAGGGTCATACATCCTTGCTTTAGCACAGGGAAATCTAAATTGTCTCAGGAATTCATGGATTTGGTCCACAACATCTTTACCTATAGAGAAATCCCCTATTTTGAACCTCCTTACCAGAAAGGTTCCCTTATGTCTTTTAGGGCCTAAGTGTTCTCTATCCATCATGATAAGCTGCCACATAAATTCTACTATTGCCAATCTTTTTGGGACATATTTTTGGCAATAAGTGTGTAGGTTGAGGGAAAGCATACACTCTTACAACAAAAAAATTCTTTAAAAAAAATATATCACCCCAATTGTGGTTAATTTTATTGTCAATTTTAAATGCTAGGGGTCTAAGAAATTTTCTAACTAGTAAAGGAAATCTATTCCTCACAATACTTAATATGCTCATTATTAGATCCACAAAATAACTATAAAAATAAATAAAATTAGAGAAATGGTGACTTCTATCCCATAACCTGGTCCAGAGCTGAAGCGGAACAATTCATCCTGCATTATCAATCTCATTGATGAACTCTAGGTTGATGTAGCCAATATTGCAATAGAGGATCAGGTACATCGGCATGGAGTAGTGATTAAACTTGAAGCTTTTCAAATCAGTCTTTGCCATCATCAACTCAGTGTGCATTACATTGATTATGTGCCCCACATAATCAAACTCCTTGTTGGTGTACAAGTCCTGAACATCTGTAGCCATGACATAAATGTCAGGAGTCACTGCCAAACCTCCATCTATTCCAATAACTTTGCTTAGACCATAGATGGTATTCTGGAAATAGGGGGAAAAAAGCTCAATATCAAATGAACCTGCAACCTTCTTCGACAACAACCCTGCCTCTTTAATTTGTTTAGGAATATGCTTCCTCATAACCCTTCCAGTGTAGTAAATTTTCTATCTATGAAATAGGGCCGCCTCTTCTACTAGGTCAATATCCATGCTCATAGGTCCCTGAAGGTCAAAATCTTGAATAAAAGTTGCTCTTTCTAACATGCAGAGTATAGACTTGTCCTGCCTGTGGAAAGCTTGTGTCACTGGATTATATGCTTCAATTAGTGATTTCATGGGGTCTATATCCAAAAATACCTCATGTACTATCAACTTTCCTGAGTTCCTATCCCATGGGTTTGAAACAGGAGGGCCTCTCAATCTATTGTTATAGAAATACATGAAGAGATCATACCTAGTTGTGTTTGGGGAGACAACATCCCTGCAGAATGCATAAGGGTCCCTCCATTCATAAGCATTAGCTGATTGTGAATTTGAGGATCCAGGAAATAGTTTCATCCATTCTTCAGTGTATATGTTTGGCCTCTTTGTTCTTGAAGTAAAACTCTTTACCGATTCTACAACAACATCAGGAGATCCTTATTCTGCCATTCTTTATGTATACTAAACTCTAATCAGTAAGCTCCTTTTCTGCACTTAAAGGTTTTAACTCTCTTTTTCTCTTCGACTCTAAAAATTAAGGATGCTCTGTGAAGTGTGAACTATCTTTAATAACTAATAAGAAACTCACAAACAGCCACCAGGCCACCTACACTATTAAAAATTAAAATCTCATCAAGCGCACACACATGAAATTGGTAATTACCTTTTTCAAAAAAGTGTCACTGTCAACTGTCACTTCCAACATAGATTTGGCGATGATCTGAGATAAAATAATTGGCGTGTTGCTGAAGTTATTCTAATGGTACATACAACCCTAACTCCCTATCTCAACTTTGCTAAATTGCTACTGAAATTGCCATCACAAACGACCAAGAAACCCTAACAAAGCTCTGTAAACATTCCATTCTTTGGCACTTTCCACCTGGCATGCAACTTACTCTCACTTTTCAACACCTTACAAATTTATGCACGAAGTTAGTCGAGACTTCAGAACCCCTAACTATCATAAAAATTTAACCGTTTAGAAGTTATGAAATAGCCAGATGTAACTTTGTAATTCATCACCATCATAAAAACTTAACCGTTGAGAAATTATGAAACAGTCAGGCTTAACTTTGAAACCCATCACCATCATAATCAATTAACCGTTGAGAAGTTTGGGAATAGCGAGGCATAACTTTAGAGCTTGGAGTGGGTTCCAAATTTCCATGTGCCATGTGGGATTTAGATTTTAGAAGCGTCAGACTTCTCATTTAGTCAGTGAAGTGAATCGTGGTTCGTGGATTCATGATTTAGCATTCTGATTCAGTTAATAGTTATTTATAATTTTATATAGAATCATAGTTCACATTCACAGATACTTCAAAGTTCAAGTTAATTAATAATTACAATTTCCATATTTTTCAATTTATAAAACTATTGTTCAATTTCATGAATCATGATTCATGTAACATGTTACTGTATTGACTATTTAGTATTGAAATTTGAAGTATTAGAAAATAACGCGTAAAACTAAAAATAGTAACGCTATTTGAAAAAGAGTCTTTGAGTTCTCATATGTATACTATATTACTATTAAATTCAAAACCTGGTATTAGGCATACATAATACTGGTAACTGAATCACTGATTGAGATTCACTGAGTGACTGAAGTTCTGAACGGTTGTGGTTTCCCCAGAAGGAGAAGCAAAAAGATTCCAACCGTTTCCAAAACCAAAATGAAAAGTACATTTGAATTTCATATTTACAAATTACAAGTAACAAAAGATTTCCTAAGATCCATTGAAGTTTTGAACTTTAAGAGGAAATTACAAAAGCCTAGTTTAACAGTCCAACCGTCGACTCCTACATATCCTAATACTAATAGACTAATAGTAATTTCTTAATATGTTATAGTATAAACTATAATATAATAATTTTATCCACAAAGAAAAAAAATCAGTTGATGCGTAGACGAACAAATAACCAGATCATCTCCTCTTGTAACCCCTCCTGGTCGAAGCCATGATCAAAAATGGTGCGCATCTCCACCTTTTTATGTTCTACTTCGAGTTCGAACATGTCACTTTGTTATTTGACGTAACTAGTAGAATGATGCTATGCTACAGACATAAGATGACTGAGGACATCCTGTTGAATCTCCTCCTCCATATCCAAATTTGGTTGGATAACAGGTTCTAGGTTATCATTTAATGATCCCTCAGCTACTAGAAGACCCATTCTGTCATCCAAGATTCTAAATTTAGAAAGCACCCTGTGTTCTGCAATTTCACTACCAAGGAGTATATAAAGAAAATAATCACCAACTTGCCATCTACAATAAATTTTGAAGGAATGTTTCATGTGAGGTGGCTTGCCTCAGAAAAGGACATTAATGAATATCGATAAAAAAAAATTGCAGACATTTATATCTTGTGTAACTTGGCTTCGAAGTCAAAAAGAAAAATAATGAATGTTGATGTACCACAGCTCATATTTCATAAAATTATCCTTTTTAATGTCTAATCAAAATCTTGTCCTGGATTATAATTTATGTAACTACTCAAGTTATGCACTACACAAACTGCCAGCGTGTCCTCGGAGGCACCATATCCTAGCTGCAATTTTAAAATTTGAATTGACAACTTGGTAGCCACATTAAATTTTGAAGGAATGTTTCACGTAAGGTGACTTCACTCGAAAAATAAAAATAATGAATGTTTATGAATCACAGCTCATATCTCGTACAAATAATCCTTTTTAATGTCTAATCAAAATCTTGGCATCGATAAGTCTCATTAATAGTTAATTGCACTTCAACCTTTAAACGCTAAACCTTTAACTCCTTTCTTACGACCTTATCCATACCCACTAGGACACATGGCATCAAGACTTAATGGCTTGTATGCTAGATTATGTGCATCTTGATCATAAGCAATTAAGTCATTCGTTGGATCTTTTAGAATTGTCAACACTAATCGCTCAGACTTGATCGCTTATGTAGTAGATCTTGCGCATCTTTACCACAAGTCATTAAGTGAGCCATTGGATTCATGTGCACTTTAATCTCCATAAAATTTTATGTAACAGGGTCCATGTCACCACAGGGACATGCGCCATTTAGATTTAATGACTTATGAGATAGATCTCGATCATCATGAGATTAAGACATTAAGTAGGTCATCCAATCAAACAGGAACTACATGCTGCTTAACCTTCAACTTATGCTGGACCCACCACTGCCATGTGTCATCACCGCTTAATGACTTATGAGATATATTTTGTGCATCTCAAGACTAAGTCATTAAGTGGACCCTTAGATTAAAACATATCAGCTCGACACATAATCTTAAATAAAAGACTCACGGGATTTAAAACTTAGGGATTATTAAAGTGCTAAAGACTTAGGATAAATTGAACATGACCCTATTTAAAAGAGAACATGGAGGACACATAACTCAAGTTATGAAAAAGGTAATGTAAAAATAGAAACTGCTTCAACACTTAGGGTTTTAAAACATGATTTACACTTGAAGACTTTTAGACAAGGGTTTCAAAATTTACACATGACCTTAAAATGAAGCTTGCAAACCGTTAGCACTTTTTCTTGTTGAATCACTATATAGCTTATCCAGCTTGACTCTCAGACTCCCAATTCCAGATTCATACAGGGAAAAGGCTAATTGACAAGCATATAATCCTTCTACAACAGTTGACAACACGCCCTACTGATGAATATCATTAACTTTATGCAGAACTTAACATGCCAAACAATAAGCTTAACAAGAGCTATTATTAGTGTAATAGGGACACTCATCCTTCTTATTTTTATAGTTCTAGAAGGTAGAATCTTTGATGAGCATGTTCATCACATTCAGATAGAAAAATCTTGAAAAAACTAAACAAAAATACATTCAGATAGACCAAAGCTTGAAAAAACTAAACAAAAATAATAAGTCTTCTTTGCAGTTGTAAATTCACTGTCCTTTACAAAGTCTTCTAACTTTTAATATATAGTTTTTTCCTTAGTCATCTTGGAATCCTTAAAAATCAAGGATGCAACAAGCTTTGGATTACTAAGCTAAAAGACAAATTCTACGACCCATATATAAGACAAAATAATAGGTGGACTAATAACCACTCTTGTTACAAGATATTTAAAGTAGTTTGTCTTCTGACTGCCTAGGCATTTGTAACTGCTTTGGGGTTGTTTGGTAGTCACCATATAGATTTAGGAATATATTATCCTTGATCTTTTTGATGTAGGATCTTCATTTTTTCTTGTCTCATTAGAACTGTTGGGCAACATTGTCATTTGTTGCCTATTGAAAGGAAACTAAGTGTGCGAAAAATAGTTCCCTGCGCTAAACTCCCGAGAAGAGGATCATGCAAATTCAAATTTAACCCTTATCAATTATAGAATGATAATACAATAACATGCATACATAGAAAAATGAGAATGACACAATGATTTACCCTAGGGAAAACCTTTCGGTAAAAAACCCCAGCACTCCAAAACCTGCACAATGTATTAATCAAAACTATTGTTGTTTACAACACACTTGCAATGCAAGTTCTTTTAGGAGATAATCAACACTTGAAGACAAATCCGGTAGCATAACAACATTCCAACAATACAGTAACTTCACTCTGCGATTTGCAACCCTACAAAATGCTTATATCATGTGCTTCCTTTTTTAGGGCAACTTCCAAAGATAACCGTATTAGGGTTTACCATTCTCTAGAAAAATAGGAACCTCAAACCCCACGCATTGCAAAAGAGTGTATAGTACTCAACATGATCAGTTGCCACATGTATTTCATGTCTTCACTCATCATTGAATCTTTCACAATTAGCTCTTACAAATATTAATGACCGTCATAGGAATCCGTCATAACCATTTTAGTCATGATTACCTTACACATTGTCCAAAGTCCCGACATTTGGAAAATAACCTCTACCACAGAATGGGATTCCTAGATCCACCTAGACCAATTTTGATCATCCTTGTCATCTTCCAAGTGGAGTGAAAACACAATATGTCCACTCAACTAAATGACAGAATGGATATAAAACTTAAATACATTATTTGCAAACAATTAATTAGAAAAAAAAAAATATCAAAGGTAAGGAGATATACAAGGTTGAGACACATCATTCCTAACATTCTCCCACTTGTCAAACACCTTGTAAGAGCCAAAGGAAATAATAGGATTTAACCACTATAGGCCGAGAGGCCTATAGAATCTAAACACCATCTGAACTTCTTTGTGCCCACAGGTTTTGTCAATGCATCCGCAACATTCTTTATTGTATCTACCTTCACCAAAATTAACTTTACATTCTCTACCATATCTCTTACAAAGTGAAACCGCACATTAATGTGCTTGGTTCTGGCATAGAAAGTTGGATTCTTCACAAGGCAAATAGCACTCTGACTGTCGCAACAAATTGGAATCTATCCCGCATCAACACCAACATCTGAACATAGTCTCTTAGGCCAAATGGCTTCCTTACAATAATGAGTAGCTGTCATGTACTCTACTTCTATTGTGGACAAAGCGACCACAGGTTGTCTCTTACTCAACCAACTGATGGCACCACCAAACATAGTGAACACATAGGTACTGGTGGATCTCTTGCTGTCAATGTCACCTGCCCAATCTGAATCCACAAACCCATGAATACAAACTGAATGCAAAGCTCCAGAAGAGTTTCCATGATAGCATATGGAATACTCTGATGTACCCTTCAAATATCTAAACACTCTCTTAAGTGCATCCCAATGTACCCATCCAGGTTTAGCCATAAACCAACTCAGGACTCCCACTACTTGGGCAATGTCTAGTCTAGTACAGACCATAGCATACATAAGGCTACCAACTGCACTCGCATAAGGTACTTTGCTCATGTCCTCCACCTCACTAGGAGATTTTGGACAATCATCCACAGATAACTTTGTTCCCATAGAAATAGGAACACACAATGGTCTACAATTTTCCATGCTAAACCTGCCCAACATAGACTTCACATACTTACTCTGACTCAACCAAAGTTTTATGTTAGATTTATCTCTGCTAATTTCCATTCCCAAAATATACCTGGCTACCCCTAGATCTTTCATCTCAAACTATGCTAACAACTAAGGCTTCAAATCAGAAATCATACCCATACCCTTCCCAATCAACAACATATCATCAACATATAATGCAATAATAAGAAGGCAATCACTGTCAACTTTCAAATAAACACAATGATCTGATTTTGATCTCAGAAAACCAATCGACAACACAAAGGAATCAAATTTAAGGTAACACATCCTAGGAGATTGTTTCAAACCATACAGATACTTCTTTAATCTGCAAACCAAAGACTCTTTACCTTTTTGAATATAGTGCTCAAGCTGTGACATATAGATCTCTTCCTCCAAATCACCATGAAGGAAAGTTGTCTTCACATCCATCTGTTCTACCTCTAAATCATACGATGTTGCTAGAGATAATAGAAATCTAATGGATGTAAGCTTTGCAATAGGAGAGAATATTTCACCATAATCAATTCCATTCACCTATGAATACCCCTTTGCAACCAATCTATCCTTATACCTATCAACACTGCCATCTGCACAGAATTTCTTCTTAAACACCCATTTGCTTCCAACAAGTTTCTGTCCTTTAGGAAAAGGTACTAGGTCCCAAGTTTTGTTCTTCTCCAATGAAGCCATCTCATCATCCATGGCCTTAATCCAGGAACCTGCATCTTCCATACCTATAGCCTCTTTCACAGATCTAGGCTCATTAGTATTTATAATCAAGGCATAAGCACAACTGGAATCTAACATAGAAAATCCAAACCTCTTTGGTTTCTTTCTTTCTCTCGTGGATCTCCTCAAGGGCTGAGGTTGAGGTTGTTCTACCTCTTCTTCTAAATTTTTAGAGCTACTAGAGCTCTCCTCATCATCAGATCCATCACGGTCTCTCTGTTCAATCTTCTCAGGGGTAGGAGGCAACTGAGCAACATCTTCTTTCATTTCTTTTTCATCTGGCTGTAGCACAATAGGAGAAGGTGTTAGCTCTCTAAAAATAACATTTTTGCTAAACAAAACCTTACCAATCATAGGATCCCAAATCTTGTATCCTTTCACACCAACACTGTAGCTGATGAAGATACATTTTACAGCCTTGTTTTCCAACTTAGATCTTCTCTCCTTAGGCACATGTGCATAAGCTT